>VZTE01001947.1:193496-244990 GCA_013397775.1 Eulacestoma nigropectus
GGCGGCGGCGATGCGCGGCGCTCCCGGCGACGATGGAGGACCGGTCCCACAAGGTGCTGCTGGTGCTGGTGATGCTCTTCCTTTTCGCCGTGATCGTGCTGCAGTACGTCTGCCCGGGCACCGAGTGCCAGCTCCTGCGGCTCCGCGCCCTCAGCCCCGCCGCCGCCGCCGACCCGTACCGGGCGGAGGACGAGACGCCGGTGCGTTTCGTTCCCCGTTTCAATTTCTCCACCGACGACTTGCTGCGGCGGGTGGACTTCAACATCAAGGGGGACGACCTGATCGTGTTCCTGCACATCCAGAAGACGGGCGGCACCACCTTCGGGCGGCACCTGGTCCGCAACATCCAGCTGGAGCAGCCCTGCGAGTGCCGCGCCGGGCAGAAGAAGTGCACCTGCCACCGGCCCGGGAAGCGGGAGACCTGGCTCTTCTCCCGCTTCTCCACCGGCTGGAGCTGCGGGCTGCACGCCGACTGGACCGAGCTCACCAACTGCGTGCCCTCGGTGGTGGACAGCAAGAAGGAGGTGCGGCTCCGGCCCTCCAGGTGAGGCTGTGCCCTGGGGGGCTCCCCGTGGACCCTGGTCCCTCCCCGGTCTGCGGCGGCGGCGGGACGGGCGATGGCCCGCGGGGCGCAGCCGTGGCGGGGATGCTGCGGCGGCGGGAGGAGGAGGGAGCGGGGAGCGCGGTGTGACCCGAAGATCCCGGCACGGAGCGGGTGGCACCTCTGGGAGCCGCACCGTCCCGGGGCCACCGCGGTGGCTGCAGCGTGCCCCGAGCTCTGCAGAGCGAGCAAAACCTGCCTCGCTCCGCCGGCAGGGAGGTGATGGAAGTGATGTCCCGCCGGCTGTCGCGATTGTGTCCGCTGGTAGGGAGAGCCCGGGGATGATAAGCCCGGTGACTCAAGAACAGGCCTAGCAGCCCCACAGCTCGGGGACCCCCGGAGCGGCTCTCGCAGGAGAGAGGGTGCTTCGGCTGCCTGCGAGCTTCCCCAAGAGCTTTTCCATCTTTGGCTGTACAGAGCTCTTGTAGCTCCTGTGTACGCCAAGAATCAGTGCTGATTCTGGGAGTGTTGGTGAGCCACCATATCTTCTTGGTACCTGATGTGGACGGCGGCCTTGCGAAGTAAAGGTTACCGTTATGGCTGAGTTACCTGTAAATATTTGTATTGTTCTTCAGCCCTATCCTTGATAATTTTGTGTTTGCATTTTGAATTTTAGTGGCACTGCTCTCTCTTCATCCGTGGACCTTCCTTTGAAGTTGCCAAAACCCCACTGACCATAGCGAGGGGATTGCCTAAAAGCTGCCTCTGCCTTTCAGAGGCCCAGCTGGCTTTTCCCCCTGAGCAGTGAGGACCTGCTTCCTCCACTCCCAGAGCTCTTTGATCAGAGCCTACCTTCGGCTGTAACAGACTCAGGACCTTGTCTGTGCATGCAGCTGTACTGTGTAGCAGAACTGCCCAGGGTGTCAGTGGGAAATTAGAAACTAGAGTATTACTCCTATTGCACTGTGAGACTAATGGCAGGTCCCTTTACAAAGAGGCTACTGTTATATATCATGCTATCTGAAGTCAAGTCTAAGCACAGATTCACTTGAAATACAAAGCAATTTCTTTCTAGAATTCCTTTTATATAGTGTGACACTACACTGCCATCTAGTAGAAAAATGCTTAGCATCATTATAGTCTTGTACCCGAGGAGCAGCTCATCATCAGACTTGGCTACTGTGATTCCTGCTCTTTTGTCTTCCCTACTGCTTTAAATTTTAATTGTCTAATTTTTGTGACATCGCATTTGCTAACATCCGGACCAATTCCTTGCCCACTGGGTGTATTAGCTTCCCGGTTTCAGGCTGCTGAGCCTTGCTGGCTCCATAGTTTATTTTACCTGTCCTATAAACATGTTGTTTGTCAGCAGAAATGGAAATGGCATAGCATATGCTCTGTTTCTCTGTACAGCTTCCAGTGATACATGTTTCTCTTTCCCCAGAGATGCGCCTGGCCTGCAAAGCTGTAGCTGTGGGTCAGGGATTTCCTTCCTTTCCCAGAGACAGGTCTGTCTGTGCTTGGTCTTAGCTGTGTCCTCCAGAAGAATGTGAGGCTCCTTGTCCTGAACCCACCACCTGAGGGGGAAGGGAACATCAGGCTCGGAGAGCTGTGTTTTTGTCTGCAGCTTTTGTCTTTGTATTTTTTTTTTCCTTTGTTGGATACCAGACATGCTTTCCTGGGTTGGAGTGGAAGCGGTGCATGTACCTGCTCAGGAGTTCAGAGCAATGGTTCCTCATCCTGCAAACAGTGAACGTTGTCACAGCTGACTTCTGAGAGCTCGCTAGGACGTGTGACTTGGGATTGAAGCCAGGAGAGAGGGAGGAAAATGAAGCTGTGATGATTTTGTGTTAGGTAGAGGTCTACTCTCTCGAAGCCTTTGAAATGATACTATACTTTTAATAACCTAATTACACAGCTTGCTGAATAGCTACAGTTATTCTCCAAAAAAAAGTCTTGACAAGTGATTATTTGGACTGCAACTTCTAAATGTTTAAAAAATACAGGGAGAGAAGTTCTTAAATGAACAATAGTCCTTTCAAGTCTTTCTGCCCATTTTAATACCTTGTCTTTAATTTTAGTTTGTGTTCTCAATTTAGCAGCGTTCAGCTGACAGCTAGTTACTTAGCACCTCTACCTTCTGCCAGTAACAGACAGAAATTCTAAGCCCTTTCCGAGCAGATAAAAGCTGCTTTCAGAGCAGCAGTAGGTGTGGGATGAGGGTGTCTAAGCAGGGAAGCCGTGCTGGCTCCAAGTGGGGTCAGCCTGGCTATTCCTGAACTGAGGTTTTTAGCAGGGGGGTGGCCTGACCATCCTGGGTCATGTGTGCTGGTGGGAAGGGAAGGAAGTCACAGCCCGGGTGTGCAAATCGTGAGAGAAGGGGAAGCAACTTGGAGGAGTGCAAGGTCCATTTGGGGGGCATCATGAGGTCAGGGAGAAGGATTCAATCAGGAACAGAGAAGAATTTTCTCAAGCAAACCTTGGCTTGACAAGGGTGGGAATTCCTCCTATTATAGTTGAGATGATCGAAAAGTGAGACCTATTCTAAGAGTGATTTGAACTCCTTGGCAGCTGCATAAAGCAGTCTGTAGTTACTGTCTTGGAGCTGCGTAGCCTTATCTGGAAATACCCAAATGTTCCATCAAACCTTTTAGCTTGCACCTACGTGTGATTACTTTGCACAGATGTTTGTCTTTTCATGGCGAGTCTACTTGTCAGATTGCTGGTTACCTGGGCTGGTTTCTAGGGGCCTTTTGTTTTGTTTAAAAGTTGAGTCTTTGTTAGTCTGGAGAAAACTCTATCCTGGACCATGCAATGCTCAGCACCAGGTACAGAGCATCTCTGTGGTAGGATCTGATGGGATCAGCCTGGAGGCTGTACACATGAAGAGCCTTGCTGCCTGCAGCAGTCATCTTGCAGTATCTGCTCTTAATTCCATTCATAGTCTGCCTCTGTTTTCTCCGTGAATTGCCGGTTCGGAGTGCAGATTCCTTCACTGGAGCAGTAGAAATACTCAGGATGGCTGTTGTGCTTTAGCACAATCCTGAGATGGATTTAACACAGTGGTGCTTTCCTGTCTATGAGCATATAGGTTCTCAAAACTTCCTTTCCTTTGTAATGGTGGCTTGTGCTCCTTAATAAGTAGTAAGCAGGTAAATAGATCTTCTTCTCCTTCTTTGGTTCTTTCTTCCCCTGGAGGAACATGGTTCTCTGGGTGTTGGGGGAAGGATTTTTGGATTTCTCTCCTTGGATCCCATTGGAGTGCATGTTCCTGTTTCATGTATGCTCCTGTTCCTGTTTGTTTCCTGTTCCATCAGCACCCCTCACCGCGCAGCATCCAGAAATCACAGGAGAGGGAAGGGGGAAAGTATAGGCAAAGTTGATGCTTTCAGTGCTCTGGATTTGCCACTTGGGAGGTGGGTGGAATGGGCCGATGGTGGTGGCAGAAAGGAGGGGATTGTCTCAGCTTCTTGGCACCAGTGGTGAGAAAGGAGAAATGTGCCTTTTCCTAGTAATGAGTGACTGACTTGGGTCACTTGATTGATTGTGGAAGCCTCAAAGCTTTTGGCACACTGAATGGAGGCAGCATCCAAAGTAACTGTGCATCACAATACTAAGATTTCTCTTGACTCTGGCTAATTATTATGGGAAGTGTCTACCGAAGTTGTCTGTAGCAGTAAATCCAGTGGCACCATTGCAAGAAACAAAAGGCCTTGAGGTTAGACAGGAAAATGTAATGAGACATGGGAGCAAACACAGGTACCAGCGTTCTTAAGTGGTGTCATGACTTTGTCCCCTCATTGGGTGAGAGATGTGGTTGTAGTTAAAGGCTGGGCTGTATTTGATATTCCTCCTGGGTAGCGTTAAAGGAAGGAGATGTTCCCTATTGAAAGGAGAATGAGCTTGTAGAACTGCCTCTGGAGCCAGAAAGTCTGAGATTGGAAGAAACTTCATGCTGCTGGTACAAGCCTGTTGGACCAGGTTGGTGCCTGCTGGCTTTTGGGAGGCCTGATGTTGGCACCAGGTTATTGTGACATGGGGCAGAAGTTGGTGATGCATGGGTGTTCTTATCTTGTCCCTGTGTGTTAATGAAACCCTTCCAAGTTGAGTCTTACAAAAATCTGAAAAAAAAGGTGCATTAAAACATTTCCCAGCAAACTGGGAACGTTTACTGTGCGTGTGTCTGTTGGCTGAGCAAATTAATCCACATGCTCTTGAAAATGTGGAGTCATCTACTCTGAGGTCTGCAGTACTGAGTCTGACTGACTGAGGTGGGGTTAGTTTAGTTTTCCCCACCTAGAGTTTTCCTCGTGGTGCTGTGTGTACGTAGCTACAAAGGTGTTAGTAACAGTTTCCCAGTAAACTGCTTTGGTGTGGAGGGGGAAAACAGTCATGTAGCAGTGCCAGAGAGAGAAAAGTCATTTGTAGGATTTGGTTCTTAGCAGCTATAGAGTGTGCCTCTCCCTATTGCAGAGGTGATACATGGCTGTGCGAGTGGATGATCTCTTTGTTTCACCTGTAGTGGTGGAATTTGGGGAATAGTTAAGCCCCGTAAATCAGCACTAAACCCGTTGTAGGCAGAAGAGATGCTTTAGGGTCCCATGGCGCCCCAAGACTTTAGATAATGCAGGCTGTGGCAGGAGGTGGACAATTAAAAACCTCTGGAGCTGGTGGAGCAGACACCATTTCCAAGGATAGAGTCCCCCAGTGCTGCTGCTTCAAGGGTGAAGCCTGGGGGGCTGCTCGGGGAGAGAGGGAACCAGCATGGCTGAGCTGGAGGCTGTGAGCGAGCAGATGGGGTGACCTGCTGTCACTTGGGTTCTGGCCAGAGCACCAAGAGGGTGCCTGCCTGCCCTTGAAATACGCATCACTGAAACTCCCCGGGAAAAACTGGGCAACAATTATAAAGCAAAGAAAAAAAAAAAAAAACAAAAACCGAAAACCACCCAAAAAGCCACCACCAAAAACACCAAACCAAAAAGAAAACCCAGCCAAAAACCAGAGCGTTTGCAGAGGTGCCACCAGGCCTGAGTGACTCTGAGCTACTTTATTTATCAGCGAGATTTCCTAATGACCCTGCTTGTTTTGGCCTGGTGGCTGCAGGATGGGATTTGCAGTGAATATTATCTTGCCACCCAGAAATGTGCACCTGCAGCAGCTGAATTTTCCTGCATGGCACTTGGTGGGACCAAAGCAGTAGGAGAAGTGGACCAGCCTACAGAGTGAAAAAGGGGTTTTCAGGGGGAGGGCAAGGGATTATTTTCATAAGCACAAGTGTTTCCTTCACCTAATCTCCTTACAAGGCCTAACCGTGAAAGGCTTGGTTATAAACCTAAGTTCATGGGTTTTTTAGGTTTGGGCTATAGGACTTGTAAAACTCTCTAAATTGGTAATGCTGGTTTTGCAGATAAAGTGTTGGACTTCTTAAAGGGATTAAAAAATCATTTTCCATATTAGGTCTTTTCAGTTCTCCTCTAAGTCTTTAATAGTGCAAATTTGACTTTTGGTTATTTAAAAGTATATGTTTCCTACTGCCTTTTACTTTAAATTTGGAGAATTTTTTCTGGGTAGAGAGAAGGCATTAATTGTTGCAGGAATAAACCCCAGTGATTGCAGTAGAGCAAGAGATGAAGCACTGGTGTTATACCTTGAATTGCTTATTCTATATATTATCTGAGTTGGTCCTCCCTAAAGAAGAGAGTGGGAATTTGAACACTGTGGCATGGTGCTGTTGTACTAAAACAGGATTACTTTTTATTAAAAAGGTACCTTTCTGCTAATTTTTCTTTTGGAATTTATAAATATTTAAATTATAAATAAATGCTTCAACTATATTAAAATAGATTGTGCCTTGTGATCCCTCTTGATAACTTTATAACCTTTAATAAAGGTTAGCAAAGGCGCTTGGAAGTCAGGCATGACCAGTAAGTTATTTTTATTAAAAAGCAGATTTTTAAGTTTTACGAGTCAAGCGTTGGTTCTGAGACATATTAACTGAGATTAATTTGTGCTTCATTTATTTAATCTGAATTGTCAGGAATCATGTTCTCTACTGATGTAAATGTCGGCAAAAAGGACTTATTAGTAGATTTGATTGCTTTTTAAATTTAACTAGCAGAGATGCGCTGGCATGCCTAAGAGAATTGGTCTGTTTCTGTGAACTGTTCAGTGCCTAATGAATCACTTCAATGTACTTTTCTGAAGGAAAGCAGAGCAATTTAAATGTGTAATGCATTGATTTACCTCAAATGGATTAGGCCTCTGTGTGCAATCCTTTGCATTAATTTACTTTCTCCACAACTGTAATAATAAAGGCAGCATTTCTGTATGGCATCGGCCCAAATTAGCTCACGTAACTTGCTAGAAAGCAAAAATAATTAATATGTGGCTGAAAATGGGATGTTGGAATGGGTCTTTCTGAGAAGACACAGGCTTTGTGAAGTGCAGTGAAGTCCAGGATGCCTCTGGGAGCCATGCCAAGGGCAGGACCACTGGGCTGGATGGAACTCCTGTCATATGAACCTTGTGTGAAAGGTTTTCTTGACATTATTATGGAAAAAAATAATATATATATATATGTATTTGTGATTTGGTGCAATATAAGAGATCTTGGTGATGTGGCCAGGTTTATTTTTTTTTAATTACTGATAAATAATCCAAAAACTTGAAACTCCAGCATGTTCAGCTTTTTTTATTCCTGCAGTAACTTTTCAGTCATCTCTTCCCCTCCTATAAGGCTTAACCTGCTGAGCAGCCAAGCGGCCAGGGCGCAAAACTCTGGGTAATTCTTTATTTAACCACTTTGCTGCAGCAATGGTGCCTGGGCTTTGTTTCACTCTGCAGAGATTACTGTGGGCAAGCAGCCCTCAGCCATTTTTGGAATTAACCTTGTAGGCTCCTTACATGCTTGTGAGGATTAATCTCCCTTTCCCTTCTCAGTTAATCAGTTAATTCCCATTGCTGGATAGCTGCCTGCCCAGATGTAAATATGCAAGGAAGCAAAGCAGTGGAGCATCCCCACCTGCTGCCTTCGTCCTGCGGGAACCTGGTTCCTGGCTCCCAGTTTGGGGATGGAATGCTCGCCTGAGCAGTGCCTGAGTCTGCAGCATCTTGGCTGGAAGCAAAGCCGACCAGGACAGGAGATGTGGGACGCTCGTTTTCTATGGGATGATGGAGGCAGCATGGTGACTGGGGTGGGGGGGGTAGTGCCATTCCTGCCTTCCTCCTCCTTCTCCTCTTCTTCCTTGGCAGCTGGCAAGCGTGGATTATTGTTTGTGGTTGACTTGCTGATGCTGGCAATTGTACATTGTGTTCTGGGACTAATAGGGTAGCACCGAATTATTCAGGCGTTATTGAAACAAATCACATTTGTGATGAGTAATAAGTAGGAGACTTTGGTATTTATGAATAATTAACACAGTGAAGTTTTTCTTAGACATAAAGAAATGATTTAATTTCTACTGTGAACACTCTGTAAAATTAATAAAAGATAATTGCATTTGCTAATGTGAGACTAAGAAGCCAAAGCAATCTATTCTTTTGCATTTAAGTTCATATTGCTGATGTAAACAGCCAATTTAGAATACCTTTAATATGTTTTCATTGGGTGGGACCTGTGTTTAACATCGACTGGGGTGGGCTTTGTGGAAATAGAAAGTCTAAACGCTTAATTTGCTGTAGCCTTTTCCATCCACTCCCATATCTCTGGGTGGATAGTGAATATATGCATATAATAAGATAATGTTTTTTAATAAGTGGCAATTAGGACCAGCTTTTTTTCTTCTTCCCTGACTTTAGTCTTCTTTCTCAGCTGTTCATGCTTTTAAAAACAGAATCCATTTAAGCTATTATATACAGCTTTGAGTGAAATCTCCTCTTTTTTAGTCTTGAAAAAAATCATTAGTCTTTAGAGGCCTATAAATCATAAGATCCATTAGGGGTGAGACTCAAATCACGTTACTTCTTGCTTCTCAGCTGCTTATCCAACTCTGAAGGAGCCAAACTTTTGATGTAGTATAACTAAATATAGGCAGCTATGAGGGAGATAATCTTGTGGCATAAGTGATTTTGCACATCTCTGTAAAGGCATGAAGAAGAGTATGCCTTTCATGAGATCCTTGTAGCAAATGCTCCTAATTTCCCATAATCAAAAGGATTGTGAAGTTCTGATGCTCTTAGAGGTCCAAGTAGCTGGAAGATCAATTCTGCCGTAACTCCATTTTGTTGGCTAAGTTAAAACATTGCAAGGCTCCCAGCAATGGCAATCTGCTCATTCAGAGTGCTGTTTGAACTGTAAGATCCTTCGGCAGATGCCCAAATCGAGTGACTAAAACACTCTCTGCCACTGATTATTTTCTCCAGCCTTCCTTGGGTTCAGAGAAAGCAACTATTTTAACCCCCCTGTTAAGCAAAACAATGTTTCCTTGGTCAGAGCCAGAGGAACTGCTTTTGAGAGTTCCTTTTTCAGGGTAACTGAGGGGAGAGCATTTCCTTTTGCCTGTGGGAAAGTTAGTCCCTGGAGCAATCCCAAGCCATTCTGAGGTTGCAAGTTTTTTTTGTTATGGGTTCAGAGAAAGTTATTTGGAATAAGCTTATGTCCTGCTTAAGCAAAACCTCCCAGGTGCTAACTTTATCATATTTTTTGCCAGAAGTTAACTCAGCTTGACAGTGAAGGTGCTGCGGGGGTTCTCCTCCCCATGGAGGACTTAAATGGGGCTGGAGGTGGGAGGAGGGATCTGTCCCTGCAACACTTCCAAAAGAGCAGCAGTTTTTGTTCCTCCTGGAACCAATTCCACCAGCTGTAGAAAGGGAGGAAGATGGCTGTGTGGCTTCTGCCTTTCACAGAGCTGTTTGTTTTTCTGTGGGGGTGTTGGATCTTATCAGAACAGTGGTAGCACAGAGAAGGGAGAAGAAAAAAGCGCTCAAGGAATTGTCAGACACAAGAGGATGTGCTTGCTGGATGGTAGCTGAGTGACTTGCAAAACTATAAATGGCATAAATTAGTCTTTAACTCCTTTAATTCTCATGTGCTGCAAGTCAGTCTCTGGTAAGAGAAAAAGTTTGTGTTGGCATGGTCACCCCATTTTCTCTTTTCCTAAGTGCACATCTTTAGCCAAAACTTCATTAGGTTTGGGTTTTTTTACTTTGGTGTTTTCCAGTAAATTTAAGTCTTTAGGTCAATAAAATGTGTGGTAGAATTTTTGCTTTCAAATAAAGCTGACTATAAAGGGTCAGTTGTTTGGCTTTCACGTGGCATGCTGCTGCTGGGGTGTGTATGCTTGATTCTGGTCTGCATGAAAGAAAAGTGATACATAAACATGAGAGTGGGATTTGAGAAGCCAGGACATTACACCTGGGATGAGTCCTGTCTTCATCACCAAGTCTCTCATCTCCTCTCAGCCATTGCCTTGTCTGTGTAATCCAGCTTTTTGCATGAGGATATCTTTCCATCTGTATGTAGCATAAAGGATGTTGGATTTCCTGGCCTGACTAAATGTCATAGCTTTGCTTGCCTATATGTGACTAGTCGTAGGTAGAAGCGCTGGAAATATTTGTGTTCAGTTTGAATTTAGGGAAGCTGTAGTGTTTAAATATAAAACCAATATGCTGTAGTGACAGGTGGCTCCAGCCTGCTGTTTATGTGCTGGTGTCCTGGGAGGGTTGTGGTGTTCCTTCCTTTCCCAGGAAGGGAAGAGGGAAGCTCCCTGTCCACATGGCCGCTGGTGTGGGGTCACACCACTCACTGCTTCTAGGCCAGAGCTCTTGCATGATCTTGTTTTCACCCCTTTTCATGGATGAAGCAGTGTACAACTTTGCTCTTTGAAAGGAACAACTTAGGAAGATGCTAAGCCTCGTGCAGTTGTCCTAAAGTAAGATCTAATCATACCCTAAAAATGTGTTTGTGAACCTGGTGCTCTGATTATAGTAGGCTATATCGAAAAAAGCCAGGACCTGCCTTTTGAACTGGAGACTTTGGTTATCTGACACCAGATGTCCTGACCAAAGTCAGTAGGAATGAAACTGATGTGCTTTAAGCTGTTGCTTTGGTGGCTGTCAAGGCTGCAGCTGCTCAGAGTGGAGGGGACTAGACCATCAGAAGGCACAGTGGTAGCAGAGACCTAGGAGAAGCTTCAGTAAGTTGATATGAGACTTCCTTCAGAAGTCAGTTCCTTTTATCTCTTAAACTCTGTTAATTTGCAGAACTATCCTGTATTGCCATTTAAGTCAGCCCTGCTTCAGCTAGACCCCAGGTGAGCACGTGAACAAAACTAATGGATTTTGCAAAGCAGAGTTATGAAAGCCTTTTTTCATCCCATTTCCAGAGAAGAGGCAGGAAACAAATGAAAAGAGTAGTTGCATCTGCAGCTGCTTCTCCTGAGATGAGCCAGCCTTCTACTAGCTCACTTTCCATGCTGATAGTTGCATTTTGGATGTTAGCAGTGTTCTGGGTTGGAGTATAAGCACTCTCAGAATTTTATGGATAGAGACAACTTCCTCACTGAGTTAGATTTATGGGGTAGTGCCGATAATACCTGCTGGAGATTGGAGCTCGCAGTTTGCTAGCAGTGATGCAGAACAGCTGAACAAGAGGGCAGTGGCTAGGGATGAGTTTTGACTGGGGAACAGTTCTGCAGGCTGCTTTATCATCCAATATTTTGTGGCATAGTTAACATGCTACCACGTGCAAGAAGAAATTGCAATTTTGCTAGAAATACAGTCAGCAGAAAATACTGCACAGGAAATACGTTAGCATTGCCCTGTGTTTGGAATTACTTTGCTCCTTTGTTGCTTGCAAGGATGAAAGTGTGTTAATAACTATCCTCGTCTGTGAGCATGGCTAAGTGCATTTGGCCTGGAGTTTGGTACAATACAGCTTTTGGAAAAATCTGCCATAAATATTTTTGAATTTATTTATTGGGACATTTAAGTGAAGGCACGTAATGGTGCTGGTATTTCTGGAGATGGGATCAGAAGGAGGTTGTGCATCGCTAGGTTTAAGAGGCACACAAACTATGTCTTGTCAAGCCTGAACTCTGTTGCGTTAACAAAACTACTTAAATATATTGCTTAAGCATAGACTCAAAGTGTTTGAATTTATTGCTCAGGGCTTTGCAGAATAGGGATCAGTAATGGTGTCAGCACCTTTAGTTGCCCTGGAGTGGCAAAGTTTTGTGCTTTGCAGACTTGAGATTCCATGTGTTTTTGCTCTTGTTCGGGATGCGAGCTTTCCCCTGCTGTAATTCTTGTTGTCTTATACCTTGGGGCTGGTCAGTGCTGCAGCTTTGTGTGCACCAAGATGAGCAGAGGGTGCAGGGTCTAGAGACTTGCTGAGACAAGTGAAAGTTGAGATTCCCTGTTACAGGACCCAAAGACCTGGGGAGCAGCTTGGGTAAGTTGGTGCATCCATGTGATGTTGTCCATCTTGGCTGGTATATTGGGCTTGGAGTGGGGATCTGGAGAACCAAAAGCAACAGCTGTTTCAGACTCTCTGTACCAGCCAGGCCTCTGCAGGAGAAGGCTGTAGGAAGAGATGCCTTTCCTGGGCAGGTTTGTGTGAGGGTATAGGTGAAAATGGGAGATTTAGATCTCTTTTCCATCAGCATCTGAAAGAGCACACTAAAAAAGGCCAACTCTGTTTGACCTGAATCCAGACCTCCCATCAGCCAATCCTTTTTATAAAATTGGTCAGTGTATCAGGCAGCCTAGAGAAAAAAACACAGAAAGGACTTAAGAATAACTGAGCTCATGCTGAGATAAAAATTTCTCAGGCCTGGATTATGGAAGGATCCGGTTATTTGTAAAATATATAAGCAGATTCTCTGGCTTGGCTGCAGAGGCTCAGGAGTTGTGCTGGAGGATTTGGTTGTGTGCTCAGTCCATCCTGCTGCTCTCCCAGGTACAGCTGAGTCTGGAAATTAAGGTTTAAGGCTGATGACAACTTGTGTATTAAATGTTACAAATTAACTGTACTTTGAGAATTGCAATTACAGGCTTTTATAAGGAATCTAAGGCTCTCTTGTTTCTTGTCTAAAGGGTTGATTTTGCTTTTCCCATCATGTTATGTTATTTTTCTGGAATTAGCGGGACATTTTTGCTTCTGCTTTTCCTCATGTATCATCTGATGTCAGGAAGGTGAATTGCTTTCTGCAATAAACCTCTGTATTCATGGAAGAGTTATGAGTATAAAGTGCAATATCATACTTAATTTTTTCCCTTACATTAAAAATATTTAATGTCTTATAAAATGGTCCATCAAGATAAATTATATTCTGGTCTTTTTACTCTTGTGATTAAAACTCTTTTTAAGGATATTTGCATGTCTCAGTACATGTTGGAGTCCCAGTACTTTTAGTTGTTTATAATAGAGGTTAGGTTGGTTAAACCTGAGGTCTGGCATCTCATGATGATGGGCACTCAAGCTGAAATCTGATCATCAAGAGAAGGTAACACAGTCTGTGAAGTGAGTTGCTCTTTTTTGGCAGCAGGTGTTACCAAAGTGCTTTCCTGTGACTTTCATGTATTCAGCTTCCCAAGAACCTGTTTCCTTATTGAGAACAGCTTTGGGGTGGGAACTTCATCTCCTCTCACCAAACACTCAGCAGAAAGAAGCCATTGGACACGTGAGCATTTACAACTGGCTTGCCGGTCTAGGACTGTATCTTTTAAAGCACAGCTAATCATTTTGATGGCAACAGAGTAATTTTACTTAATTTTCTAGGGAAAGGGAAAGCAGGCATCTGGGATGCAATATAAAGGCAGGAATTGCAGTTCTGGGCTGCCAGAAGTCATTCCCCTTTTGTATTTGTGGAAGTTTGTGTTGGGCTCTATTACAGGACTTGGGAGATGTGCTTTCTTTTAGATTTAGGTTACTGCAGGATTTATGGAAGCTGAAGAGTACGTTGTGTCCCAAGGGCGTGACCCGTGCTAGAGTAAGTGATCCTAAAATCTGCAGTGTGATAGCTGGTGGGAGCCAATCTTGGATGTTAGGAGAAGTGAGGAGCAGAAGACAGGCTTTTTAGCGCATGTGGACGACATCCTTTTATTTTGCAAGTGGTTTTTCATCTTTGCTTGAGCAGCTGAAAGAAATGAAACATCCCTTTCTGTTAAGGACAAAAGCAAAACCCTTCACTTTAATGCAAGTAGCAGGGCTGGGATGTGCTGCAATCACTTGGCTTTGATCCTTGGTTGTGATGTAGGAGTGCACAGTACTACTTAGGAAGGTGTAGTGGTGAAGTGATTTTAAGTCCCTGGTCTAGACTGACGCCTGTGTTGCTGGCCCAGAGTAAGCTGAGATTACTCCAGGCTGCAAGTGCTGTCAAGATCTTTGGGGTCACCTGCAGCAGTCACATCCCAGCCACCTCTTCCTCACCACCTGCTCCCCCTCCACAGGTGCCCCCCAGGCAGGGAGACTGGAGGAAATCGTTCTGGGAGGAATGTCAAAAAGCTGTCCGTTCCCTTCCTGCTTGAAGATTGGGATTCTCTTATGGCCTTTCATTTTCTACACAGTTTTTGTGTTAAATGAGCAGCCTTTTTGCAAGCTCCGCTGCTCCTTCAGCTGGGAGCAGGGTATCTGCTAGCAGAGATTTTGTAGTAAAATTTATTGTGCTATACTTGAACACTAACCTGAATGGTTTTTCCCCTTCTCTCTTTAAAAAAGCTAAAAAGCTTTTTTCTTTTTTTTTTTTTTTTTTAAAAATGGAAAATTTCAACTTGTCCTCCTCTTAAACACCGTTCAGGCTTTTCCAGGAAGATGGAATGAATCAGTAATGCTTCCCCTCTTTTGCTTCTTGTATGCTTAGCTAATTGTATTATTTCTATTTTTGTTTTGATTGCAGAAAGGCCTTCTTCTGGCATCATTTTCTGCATAAGAGAGGGCAGACAAGATCTCTAATGTGGTGCCTCTCCCTCAGGAGCTATGTTATCCCTAGACCTTCAGAGTTTGGAAATCACAGCTTTAGGAAGAGGCTGAATCTGAACAAGGACAGACAATTCTTACAGTGTGGTGTTCTTCTATGGAGTGAGGGATTTTGATTCAAATGATGTGCAGGGATGAGGATCCAGGAGCACAGGATGACTTTGAGCTTACCTTTTGGCAGCAGGGAGAGGCAGCTTCCCTGCACAGCTCCCAGGCAACCTCTTGGTGCTCCTCGTCTCCTTTGCTGCCACTCACTCTCCTTGCAGATCTCAGCACTGTCCTAGAGGTTTGTTCCTAATTGTTTCACTTTTACACATAGACTAAATGCTCTCTCGATTGATGTCTTGAAGCATGGGTTTAAAAATCAAATAGCAAATGACTGCACTCTAATGGACGTTATTGCACTAGACATTATGTTTTAGAAGTCACTGTGGTTGAGTGTCTCTGGAATCTTGTTTTTGTCAAGACATTTATATTCCCCTCTAATTTTTGTGGAGAGTCATTTAGACATTTTCCAGATTAGAGCATAAGGGAACTGCTAGCTATAAATGTTCAGAAGAATCCATTACACATGCTGATTTAGTGGTTAGTCACAATTACCTTGGAGCTACAGTGTCAAATTTAGCACCAACCTGCAGAACCACATATTGTGAGATCTGGTCATCATTCCTATCAGATGTTCCTCCAGCCTCTCAGAGAAGAAAAAGACATTTTGTACAGCAAGATGTAAAAGCAATTTGGAGGGGACAGACTGATGCTGGAGGAACAATTCAGTGTAAGAAGCAAACCAGCAGGCAGCTTTTCCCTGTAGAGTTTTAGCCTTCTTCTTTCTGCTTAATTAAAGTCCAGAAGACTGGTGGTGGCAGTGGGCTGGTGTGCTTATTTTCATATGAGGGAGGTGCAGGTGGAGGCAGTGACTGATGGAGCTGGAGCGGGACAGTCCCACGTGCTGCAAACCTGTGTCTGCTTCCTGCAGCATTGCAGAGTGCAGGGCTGTGGCTGCTCCCAGACAGCAAAGAGCTGGTCCCCTTGAGATCAAGACTGGTATTTCTGTTAATGGTAGTGGAGATGTTGCTGCAGGTTCTTTGGAGAAGGCACCATAGGCCGTAGAGCTGTAGTTAACAATTAGAGGGACTTTGGCATAACACAACTATCAGCAGACATTTTCACTTACTGTAACTATGTATAGGCATGGGTTTAAAAATCAAATAGCATCTGCTTTAACCAAAGCCTGCAAGTGGAAGCTGTTGCCTGTTTTGCTTTCGAAACACCACTTTTTCCCTGAGATAACTCCCTGCTTGTTGCAGTTGGCTGCGTGTTCCCGTGTGCTACAGTTGGGAGTTATGTGCAGTGTCTTGAGCTGTACCTTCTCTGACCTCCTGGGATGGGAGTTATTGCTCTGAATTGAATGACCTACATCTTGCTGGATGTTGTTTGCTGAGGGGAGGGTTATGACCTGCAGGACTGTATTTCCTCGCTCTCAGCTTATGAGTTGAAAGTGAATTCATCTGAAGGTTGTTGTAGCACTCTGTCTTTGGTTTTAAGCCAAGGGTGGAGGTGGTTAAAATTAAATTAACCTGAGATTTAGAGGATGAGCAAGTAAATCCCATTGAATTTGTGCATGTTACAGTCTCAGAACAATATTTATGTTAAGAGATGAGCTTGTGCAGTTAGTTGGGAATCCTGAAGCTCTTCGGTTGCCTTTGTTGTCCAAGAATATTTGTTTCCACAGTGGCAAATCTAGAGATGCTCACAGGATACCTGAAAGTGCTTCACTGTCAATGGTTTAATAGCAATGATTTAATAGCACATTTAAAGAGAACATTATTTGGTATTGTTAAGACTTGGCCTTAGTTTGGAGTTTCTTCTTGATACTTGGAGGAGATACTGAAATTTTAGGTTTGTGCAAGCTTGAAAGGGTCAGTTGATAGCTGAGTTTATTAGTAAAGCTTCCTAAAACAGGTAGGAATTTTTAGCTATTTCTGGTCAGATCCCCCTTCTTACCAGTTGCCCAGACATTAGAACACTTTAAGACCTGTCTAACACGCAGATCACGTAACCCTTTAATTCCCTTGGGTTTAGAACGTTACTTTTGTTCATAAGCACAGGGTAAGCTTTTAGAAGAGATAACATTAGAGGACTTCAGTTCTGTGTTGAAATTAAGTTTTCTGGGAGTTAACAGCAAGGTTGCAGAGAGTTTGAACTACCTGGGGAAGGAGTTTGTACTGGCTGTTAAGCCTCTGGCAGCTCATCCTCAGCTTGCTCCTGGAGGCATCCACAGGGCATTGAAAATGTCAAAGCAGATGCTGTGCCCTGGGGTGCTGCCAGGTCTGATTTTGATTTGCTCTCCAGAGCTGCCTGATCTGGCTGCTGTGGAGCCGAAATCTGCAGACTGCCCATTGTCTGTGCCCTGGACTTGGCAGGGGTGGTGCTTTCACGGCCTAACTCATCCCTATTAAAGACAATGGTGCTCATCCCACTGATTGCATGAAGAGCCCCCTTCCCTGGAGAGGCTGCCTGCCAGGAAAGGAGATAATTCATGCCCTGCATCAGCTCTGTCTTAAACTGGTTGAAGAACAGGATCTGGTTAGCTTTAATGATAAGAGCTGGGATTTTGCAGTGTCAGCTCTTTTCCATGGGGTTTATGCTGGGATGTCAAAACTCACAGGAGTTGTATGATGGGATGAGAGGTTAAAAACCAGTGTAATAGCCACAAAATGCCCCAGCCTTACAAAGAAATGTCACTGCATCCTCCTTGGATACTCATAATTAGTAATTCCTGATTTGCCCTGGCTCTTTAGAGGAGTCTGCTGGGAGGACAAACCTGTGAGCTGCACTTGGCTGCCTGGTTAGGGCTGTTAAACCAGAGTGCTGTTTCTGACATTGTTCATTTTTAGAACTGGGTTTCCACGTATTGCTTTAACTGTTATTAGCAATTTGCTGGGCTTCATTTTGGTGATGGGAGAGCACTTTGTGATCTCTGAAGTGTTTGGAAGTGCAGCAATGTACGGCAGTGACAGTACATAAACCAGAATGATAGTAATTCTTTGTAAGTGTATTTTTTAAACTCTGTTTTCTCGTTAAAACAAATTCTTCTGGGCAACTCAACTGAGCATATGTATTATTGTTAACATTTTCTTAAAATCAAATCCAGTACATACAGGTTTTTTACTGTTGCTTTTAGAGGACTAATTTCTCTTTTTCTTCCCCAGTAGACTGTGTTCATCGTCATCTCATGACTTTTTTCCTGTTTAATTGCTTTAGTATTGCATTGAGTTCTGCTTTCACTTGTTAATTGGCATATTCAATTTGTGTCATATTTTGTCCATGGTGAAAGAGAGGGAATTTAACTGTGGAATTGAAGGCAGAGATTTGGACCATTGTGTTTTCATTTAATGAGGAAGGTACTTAGTATTTTTCTTCAAACTGGACCTATTACACCAACAAGTCTGCTTAAGTGAAGCCTATCAGATATATAATACACACTCTGTAAAGAATGATAAATTAGGGCATTGATAGCAACTAATCAAGACTTTGTGCTGTGGCACAGCCAAGGAGGAAGGTTGGTGCCAGTGTCACGGAAGGTATGGGTGGTAGGGATGTGGCCAGAGGAGCCTTTGCTTCTCTGGCTCTCAGGTGGGTGAGTGAGAAGGGTCTCACCTTGACTGATGGACAGCTCTGTACCCTCTTCTGTGCTTGTGGACTTTGCATGGCAAGCTGGGCAGCCTCACCTTAGCACTGCAGTGAAATGGTATAATTGAGATGATTTCAAGGTTAGAAATTTCTTCTTCACAGTGGGTTGAGATACCCCTGATGCCCTTATATTCCTCATGTATGGAAAGCTTAGTTGCAGCTTTCATGCATTTTCTCTCTACTGGTTGTTTTGGGAGCTGGCTCAGTGTAGAGCTACACCTGATATGGGGCAGCAGAGCTGCTCAAACTTCTGGCCCTCGGTCCTGTTTAAACCACCCAGACAATTTTGTTAGCTGATGAACACTTCAGCTCTGCTGAGTTAGTGTATAAATAGCTTTTGTTACAGCAGTTCAGCCTCTATAAATGCCATAATGTCTTGTCTGTGAGGGTTCCTGCACTTAACATTTTAGGGTTCTTAGGGTATGACACAGACTTTTATTGATTGCTTCTTATAGGTGCCTGTAGTTAGCATAAAACAGGAAAGTACAACTTGAGTTGTGGGCACTTATTTATAAATATCTTTGAGCAGCCAAGAAGCGTTGAAAGGCAAGTTTGTGCCCCTTGGTGTGGGACTGTGAATTCAGGTCATCCCAGCTCCTGTACCAGGGGGTTCAGAGCCAAACCCTCAATCTCTGTCTCCGGCAAGCACTGTTCCCATTAGAGTTCACTGCCTGGCTAAGGAGACATGAAGGAACACCAAAGCAAGTTGTACTTTTGCATAATAACTACGAGTCTCACCTGCCCAGGCACTGTGGCTTTGAGGTCACATTGATGCAAATACGCTGTGCTGAGTGCTGGGAGAGCATCTTTCGTGCTACTTCACCCTTTTGAAATGCATGCCACACAGTCCTGGAATTCAACTTAATCAGAGGCAGGAATGTTTGTACCAGGATTGGCTGATGTATTTATTTTACCCAGGATTAATTTATAGACTCTAGCTCTACCTGGAGAAGTTTGATTAGCATTATAAATCTAACGTGCAATGGATACTGAAGGAACTTGAGCTTAAAAAAAAGGAGATGGGAAATTAGAGGGAGAAATTGGATTGAAATTGCAAGGCTGCCTGTGGTCCTGGAGGAGCTGGATACGGTCATGTTCCCTGAAAAAATGTAGCCTACGTGGAATCTACTTGTTTCATTTATTACAGGTGTTCAAAACACGCTTAACCCAGATCTGGACGTGCCTTAATTATTTAGAGGTGATAACAATAAAATAACTTTTTTTTTAGTTGCAAAACTACACAATATTTATTCCCTAATGAGACCAATGGAAATAAATATGTAGATCCCAACAGGCAGCTGTGACTGTGGTTTTCATTTTTGTGATGCACAAGATTTTGAGTCAGTGCTAGGACCTGACTGATGAAACCATGCCCATGTGAACGCACATCTATCCTGCAAGCCAGATGTTAAATCCGTGTTCAAGCTTCTTGTGGCCATCCTATGAACATTAGTAGAGCTGCTGCTTGCAGAATTTATTTCTGCAAAGTCCTTAACATTGGGATTTTCTTCCAAGGGCAGACAAATGGCTTAGGGGAAAAAAAGAGGTCTTTTCCTGAAGAGTGGTGACCAGTATTGATAAAGTTTATTATTGAAATGGTTTTTAACTGCAGACCTGTTTGAGGGTGGGGGATATTTCTATAGAATAAGAATTTTTTTTGTGTTATTGCCAGAGTGTTGCTTCTTGCAGTTGCCTCTAGGATTTGGGAGTCATTGGGGGAGGTCCTGGTCTGATTTTTCTTTTGTTTTGGTTGCTTTCCCAGCTGTTCCCCTCTACATGCTAAATGGGTCTTGTAACTTAAATGGACACAGTTGCATGGGTGAAAGAAGACAGCGAGAGAGGAAGAAGTGAGGAAATATTTCATGAGGCAGTTGAAGTGAATGATTTCGCTGATTGGTGAGGTGGCAGGTGGCCATCTGCTCACTCTCTGCATCCCTTCCAGCTGACCTTAGCTTTGTTCTTGGTGAGTTTCTCCTAGGGCATGTCACTATGGAGAGGGAAGACATTCACCACAAACAGATTCACAGGTCACTCCTTTGTCTCAGACCTTCTCTCTCTATACCAGGTTGCTAAAGCCACTCTCACATCATCTGTCCTTATCCCGGAGCAAATGTTAATGGCCCCAGTGTCTCTGTGCTGCTGACGCAGGCAGAGGGTCTTTGAAAGCAAGGCAATGACAGTGCGGAGTTGGCATTTTCCACTAGGTCTGCTAATTAATTAAGGTCACATCTCCCAGCTATTAGTTTGGCCATTGCTTTTCTCCATTAAGCAGACAGTGAAATGCCAGGGAAGAGAAGAACACTTCTCCCTTCCACAGAGCACCGCCATGACACTGGGGTGATGATCACAGGGTGCTGTTGAGCTGTGGGCACGCCAGCCTGTTGATGAAGCAGTATTTGCTGCTTCAAATAGGAAAATTTGGGTTATATGATGAGAAATTCTGCATGCTGGAGTGTTTCCCTGATTTTTCTAAGGGTCTGCTTTGGTGAAGGCTTGCTGGAGAGCGAGATGTTACTAGCTAAGCTTGCTGGGTGCATGCTGGCAGAGCTGAGAAGCAGGCTTTAGTATTTTTAAATAAGCAGTCATTGCCTCGCTTTAAAAAAAATAATTATTTTAATCAAGACTTACTGTTAATGTGGAGGATATTCCAGTGCAGAGTATGTCACTGCTACAATTGTCTAGACAGGTTACCAGTGTCCCTGTTAAGCAACCTCATTATTTATTTATAGTTATTTATTATAATAAATGTCCAAAGTCAGTGGGCCTGCAGTAAGACAGGAACTCCACCGAGTCATATTTCAGATCTCACAGCTGTGTTGGTTGAATTTTCAGAATAAATAAAATGTTTGCATGTGCAAGTAGAGCAGCCTCTTAACACTCCCAGGTGCCTCCAGTTGGTGCTGTTCCTGGTAAAGGTTCCTGGTGAGAGGAGAAGATACTCAGTTTTGGGGAAGCGGAGGAGGCAACATTCTTCAAGTCCCCGCACACTGCCTGACCTTGGATGATGTCCTTGTGGGGTATAGAAGCTGGTGGAACTTGCTGTCACTGCTGACTTCAGTAGGGCTAGGATAGTACCTCAGGCTGCATCTAAAGGCTTTAAATGGAAAACATCCAGTCTGTACAAGAAAATGGAGACTTTATGGATTTGGTGTGTTACCACAGGGATCATGTTCTCTGCTGCAGGCCCATTGACTTTGGTAGAGTTACTTAATATTTGCCTATCTCAGTGGCTATGATGAAAATTTGGTGTGTGTTTTTTCTCTGGAATTTTCTTGTGTGGCAGGAGCTTGCCAGCATCCCAACAGCTTCAGTTTTCTGGGAGAAATGAGAAGCTTGCAGGTATCTGACTTCCGTCTGAAGGGAATGACTTCCTTTTTGACCATTTACCCAAAATCTGGAGTTCTCTGAGCTATCTGGCCAAGGAGGGGAGGTTGTTAGTGAAGCTGGAGATCAACTCAGGAGACAACTGACCAGAGGGAGCAGTTTCCTTGTTCACTATTTCTGATTAGTGTTCAGCCTAGAAATGGTCCTTGCTCTTTCTCCCCTTGGAGTGTCAGATCTGCATCCTTCTGGGCATGTTCTGGCTGCTGTCCTGGTTGTTAAGCCTCTTTCAGCAGCTTTCCAAAGCTCCTCTGTACAGATTCCACTAAGTTTTGGGCATATGCTACTTGTATGTGCCTGTCCTCTTGGGTATATTGTGATTACTTCAACTCTTTGGCTCTAGGGACAAATATTTATCCTAAATGAGGTTTATCCATCACACCCATCTGCTTGGTGAGGTGAGGCCATATGCAGAAGATAACCTTGTATGCTGCCAAAGAATGGTGGAAAGCTTATCCAGTGGTGTATTTTATATACATACTGAGTAGCAGGATTATGTATAGTAGATCTGTGTTGGTAAGGTTGGTCTGATGGCTGCATCTGGTCAAAATGGTTGAGCTTGGCTAGATGTATGTTTTCTTTCCTGTAGGACTTAATTTTATCAAAGTATGAAAGAACATTAAGCTTGGCATTTTATGAAATTACTTGAGGGAATTGAAGTTAGTTGTTCCCTGGAGCACTTGATAAAATACACAAAGGCCAGAAGGAATGAATGATTCACGTCTCGAGTGTCAGCTGTGGTGGAAAAATGAGGTGAAACTGGATTCGTGATATAAAAATCTGTTCATCAGCACTGGAACTTGTCAAAACATAATTTCATCTTGTTAATTTTTAGTGGGTTATTGACTCAAAAATCATAAAGATTTGTAGAAGGAGAGCAAAATGGTATTTTAGAGTGAGTGCTTATTTTTAGCTTGATTTTTTTTTTTTTAAAGGAAGATTTCATAAAACTTCCCACTGTTATAAAGTTAACATGTTCTTGCTCCAATAATGCCTGCCTGATTGCAGAATTTGAGGTTTAATCATGCACCATCAAATTCTATTTTCAAATTTAGAGTTAAAACAGTCTTTCAGGCTTAAGTTAACGTGCCCACTTTAATTTCAGTGCACATAGTGGCAGATGATTATTGTGTGTGCTGCATTTCTCTCATTAGTAGGTTAGTATTACAGCTTCTGCCAGACCGCAAATAATTAAGGGTTACTTCAAGTATGACTTTAAAATAAAAAAAGAAAAGTGGTTCTGAGGAATCCTACACAGTGAGGTAATGAGTGTCTGCAGCAGAGACCACATAAATGACTTAATGTGCCCAGATCAGCTGATAGTCAAACATAAAACCTGCTCAAGCTTGTTAGCTAATCTCATCCATAGAACTAACTGCCTATTCTTCATGGATGTTAACTCAGTTATACTAAGTTTTTAAGGTAAAAACCCACATAAGTGGAAAAATTACATTTGAAAAGGGAATAATAAATGAGCCTTCCTGCTGTAATTAAACAGACCATTGATTAAACGGACCTGTGGACTGATTCAGACGCTGCTGTTCACCGTGTGCAACTGGTTTTGTTCAACCATTGCTGTTGAATGTGGTTGACCAGCTGCATCCTAAGCAAAAGGTACTGAGATGGGGACTTGAAAATTTCTATGCCAGTATGTGCATGCAGCAGATGGACTTGGAAGAGAGGGGAGGATGTACACAGACTGAAGAAGTGGTTACAAAACCCTCTTGTATTATTGACTTAGATGAGTTTGTGTCTAGCAATAGATGCAAGTAATGCAGCATTTTAGGTCTGGAAATTCCTTTAGGATCCCTGGATGAAAAAGACTCTATTGCTATGCATTACTTCTAAGTAGTTTTGCTGGAACCCTAATGAAATAGCAAAACTTGAGTAGTTTGGGCTGTTCTTGGGCAGTGCAGGTGTGCCATGACCATCCATCCTCCTTCTGTCTCCAGAAACACGGTATAGTAGAAAATGTGTAAGGGTCCAAAAAGTAGTGGGATGTATAAGAAGTAGTGCTCATCTTCAAAACTGGCTTGGCTATCAGGGTCCCTCTGCAATGCAGATTTTTTTCAAGGGGTGTTGGCTTGGTGTTTTGCTGCTAAAAAGCAGTGAAGTCTTGGGATCCAGCTGGTCTTCCCATTGTTTTGGAAGGTGCTCTAAGGTGTATGATGGTATCGCCTTCAAATGACATCAATTGATACAGGAGAGCCCAGGACAACCAGGTTGTCAGCAGAGGCCTAAAGGAGCTGGAGGCTCCTGAAGATACTTTTTTATTGGAAGTGTTCTTGCAGAAGAAGCAGAGCTACTTTCCAGGTGTTTTTCTTTAACTGTGTGGAAGATCTTGCTGTGGAAGAAAGCTCAGAGGCTGGTTTTGCTTGGCTTGTGGATGGTGTGGGTTGCTTGGAGGTGGGATTCAGCGCTTCCCAGCAGAATTGGGAGATGACACTCAGGAAAGGTGGGAAGTTTTTCCTGCATCTGAAGCCAAACAGCTGGTTGAGTAGAAAAGCAGGAATGGAGGACTATGTCAATGGAGATGCAGTTGAAATTGCTGGCTAGGAGAAGGACCTTTCTCCTCAGCTCTCTGAGTGGATATCAGCAGGACAAGATTCCTTTGCAGAGGTCAAGAAATGTGCTGTAATTGAGTTGTGCAATGAGCTGTCCCTGGGTAGAAGCTGCTACGTGTGGCTGTGGTAGGAAAAGGCTGTTCTTTAAATCTTATGCAGAAAGAATCAGCAATCCTTAGATTCAGGCAGGCTGTGAGGATCTCAAGTGGTTTGTTAAAAGCATGTTTGAAGAGTGTAGAGATGAAGGGGAAACAGCTGGAGAAAGCACATCCGAGCCTGGGAGGGAAAAGTCTCTGGAGGGCAAGGGCAACAAGATGGTGGAGAGCAGGAAGGTGGGCAGAGGTGGGCTGGGAGTCACAGGTACATGGAGTCATCACTCTGGGTGCAGTGCTGCTCCCCAGAGCTTTGCATTTCTGGTGACAGATGTAGAGAACTAATGTGTTGTGTTGCCAAAAGAACAAAAATCCTAATACTTTGCCACTGAGGATGCAGGGTGCTTGTACAAAAAGCTAGAGGAAAGGCAAATGTTTAACAGTGAGGGTAATTTGACCCACTGATGGTTTTATATTTGTCCCTTCTCACTGGTTTGCTGAATTTTAGTAGGACTTTAATAAATGACAAAGACAAAGATACTGTGATCAATTTGCCTTGCAGCTATTTGGGAGCTGATTTGTGGTGATAGTGACTGCAGCTGGGGTGGGCAGGCATTAGGAGAAAGAGTCTTTAGCAGAGAGATGCTCCTTGGAAAACCAAATCAACCTCCCTGGCTGTAACTAGTTCTTCCTTCCTATGTCCTGCTTTCAACCTTTGATTAAATTTTGCTTATTTTAAGCAGGAGATGGCTTCTAAAAGAACTTGACAGTATGTTAGTGAAACCATTTGGTGTTGGCTGTGTCTGCTTTATCCTTTAGCAATGCTGTTGAGACAGAGATCCTGTGATTTCCTGTCTCAGATTCTGCATAGGAGTTATAGAAGTAGGGGGAATTGTTCACTGCTTTCCTGTTAGCTTGTAACATTCATGCAATTGGTATTTGGCAGGATCTTCAATATATATAATCTGTCACAGGAATATTCTTGAATTGCAGGTGAAGAGCTGCAGTAGTAATTTGGGGGGATGCATTTCTCCCTTCTTTTGCTTTTGTTTTTTTTGGGGGGGTGAGGGGTTTCTTGTTTTGTTTTTGGTTTGGTTTGGGATTTTTTTCCCTTGATGTTAAAATCAATATTGAATGAGTGCTGCTTTGAAAAAGAAAATTACATTCATGTGTCCAGAACCAGTAACCAACAGACAACGGTTGAAACAGTCCGAACATGGCCAGGCAGAGGAAGGGGTCCTTCATCACGCTCGCAGTTTGTTAGAGAGATAATGTTTGAGGAAATTAAAGTGTGATGCAGAACTGCTCAGGGGTGCTTTTCCTGCACCGTGCATATGCTCATGCTTATTTGCCATTATTCTGCTGTAATGTATGTTTGGCTGCTAGCAAGCACGTGAGAGTCTAATATCAGGCTCAAACTGTGCCTCCTTTATTTATAAACAGCTTTTCTTTTGCTTTACGCTGATAGAGCATGATACAGAGACATCTTGCCGTAGACTATGTCAGTATAAGGTGCCAAGAGTGAAGAGGAAACATTTCATGTGATTAAACAACTGAGACGTTCTGACAGATGTTTGCCTGACAGAGTCTGCAGGAAAGGCAGCGATGCTCAGATCTGGTTAGTGCTCGTGTGTGTGTTTGTACCCCAAATTCAGGGAGAGGTGTTAACAGCTGGCTGTATCACACAGGCTCCTGGAACCCCTTCCCATGTGTTGTACAGCAGCTCTGAGTGTGCTTGGTGTGGGCTCTGTTCCTGATGCTGGGCTACCTGTGAAGTCCTTCCCCATTCCAGCCCCAACAACTTTCTCTCCTCTCCAGTCTTCCTTTTTCTTAGCATCATCGCTTTTGTTTTCTGGCTCCTGACTCTGTTTCTTTCTTGTACTTCAGGAAGTGGTTATTGGTTTCAGTGAAGGCTTTTGATGCAGATCTTGCCAAAATAAAATCACACTGAAGGTACTGGTTCTTACCTCTTGGCTGCAGCTGAATGTCCTTCCACTTTAATTCCCAACCAGATGTTTGTGTGCTTTAAGGGCAGTTTATGTTGGGGCTTTGACGGTTTTTGACTATTAAAATAGTTTTAATTTGAAGTTTGAATTTAAGATAATACAGCTATGGCTTTGGAAAAATTGCTGTTGATTATTTCATATTCTGATGTAGGTGGTAGAAAGGCCCTAAATATTTTGAAGTTGTATTTGGAGAAGTAATAAAAATTAATTCACACCTGTCCAAGCTAGTCTGTTTGGCTTTTTTTCCTCAGATTAATAGAGCAGGATGGATCTTTTTGTGATGTGTAATCAAGGCGGAAGTTTGAGTCGGACTGCAAAGGTATAATCCCCTTCGGGGATTATGGTACATTTTGCGTATTGCCTCCAAGTGACTATCCAAGTTTTCAATGGATGCTTTAACCCTGATGCTATCTATAGCACTTTGGAAAGCATTCATTGATAAAACTGGATTTTACCAGCAGCTTTGCAAAGACCTGAAGGAAGGCGAGATGCCTGGGAGAACAAGGAGCATTACTGCCTATGAAGACATTGTGATTCTGTCAGCTGCAGTGATGAAAAACGGACACCTACCTTGTGTGCCAGAAGTACTTATTTGGGGTTGAATTCAACCCCAAAAGCAAGTGTGTGTTTGCTTTTCCAGGCCAGCTCTCTGCTTGTAAACAGCTGGTTGTGTTGGAGTAAACCAATCATGGTTTGCCATTAAATGTTAATTACTTAACAAATGGTAATGTGTTACATTATATCTGTTTAGTCTCATTTGCATGGGGTGGAAGGTAGTGTGAAGACTTTATTTGTTGGTGCGTGGCTAAGAGGATTAGATGTGGCTCTGCAGAGGTGGGGGCAGATGATGGGGAGCTGGGGTGGTGGAAGAGCATCTGCCATAGTACTGCTTATGCCATAAACACTTATTTAAAAGAAACCTTCTCTTTATTCTGCTGTGTTTGAGTTGAAGGAAGCACATTTATTCCTTTTGACTTGGTTGTGGGAGAATGCTAAATAATTGCTTCATCCTACCAAAGGCAGTTGGTGAACAGGGTGGAGAGATAGCATAAAGGCTAAATAAGTGTAAATGGTTTAAGTGTTTCTAATTTATGGCACAGCGCTCACAGGGGAATATGCTCAGTAAGACCTGCAGCATCTTTCCGATTGAATGAACGGATTAATGATGGCAAAGTCTGCTGTGTTAGGGACTTGGGTGAGGTCACTCCTTGTCTTTGGCCATAGGAAATACTTCAGCTGGAAAAGCCACTGTTTCCTTGCGGCTGCTTTGGATTCTGCTTTTACAGTTGAGAGAGCAGACTTTTTTTCTGGGATAGTTTTGGAAAATATTTAATTAAGCGGCTCTAATGAGGGGCCATTATAACTGCAAACGGAATTATTGTTATCATCATTTCAGCAGTTAACATTTTAAGGGCAGTTGTTCACATACTGTTCAGTAATTAGGGCCCAATTCACTGTGGAAAAATTGTAGCTGGGCTGCTGCTGCAAGTGTAACATGGAAAGAAACATTTGAAAGGAAGTCATTCTTCACAGGGTGTGCAGTGGACACCTGGACCCATCACTTTTTAACACAATGTGGTCTCCTATAAGTGCAGGCTGCAAAGGTTCAGATCCCAGAAGTGGTGTGGGCTGCTGTGCCATATGCACGATAGGCATATTCACTCTCACAAGTACTGCGAAATTATCATGGTCCTTTTATAGGTGTGCAGAGCAGAGGTTTGGGACAGAACTGTGGAAACTCGTGGCACAGCTGTTCTAATGATTACAGTCTATGGCAGTTCTGCAAACTCAGTGGTATTGTGATATTAATGGCCAGGTGAGCCTTTGAGCCTCCTAGGAAATTAAACAGCACAAGGAGGGGAAAAGCGCAAATTACCTCTCTGTTCTTCATAAGAAGCAGCACCTTACACAGCTTGGTGCAAATTGTTTCTAGTTAAGGAATGTCTTAAAATGCAACTCTGCAGGGTTGCTGAGCTGTAGCTATAGTTAGAACTGCAACTATAGATAGCATTAAATTTATTTAAGTGCTTATGAAGTGAAGTTTGCCATTTCCTCCGAGAGTTATTTTAGAGCAAGTCTAGCGGAATTTTTGAGCAGCTTTGTGCACCTCATGTTCAAGCACGTTCATACTGCTGAGTCTGGGCAAGAACACAGGGCTCTGTCAGTGTCTGGCAGAGTGTGTGCTTTGCTTCCTTAGTCTGGTTTGGGATGGTCCTGCAGAAGCTGTGTGGTTGTAGCAGCCTTCCTGCTGGTCGTGGCCCTGGCAGGGTGGCAAAGTGTGTCTGGAGCACAGGGCTCTGCTTCCACAGGGAACTATGTCTGGTATTAAAATAACTTTGTGTCAATCTCATGCTGGTTCATGTAGTTTTGCTTTCTGGATTAGAGCATATTCTGCAACTCGTGATTGGTAAATCCCCTTTCTAAGCAGGGGAGGAAGAACTTTAGCTCAAGAATGGGGCTTGGTGGCAGCACCAAGGAGCTCTGGATAATGCTGAGTGCCACATCTAAGCCCTGAGACTCTGAATTTTCTTGTATTTCCTCCTGTTTAACTTAAGTAAATGTCATCTCTCCTGAGAGCAGATGGGTAACTTTTATTGGATCTAGGCAAGGCTTTTTCCAGGTAGCAGTGGTTTGATCATGTCAGAGGATATGGTAGAAAGTTTTTAGTGCTCCAGAAAAGATGTGTTGTCAAATGGCTGTTGTGGTGGTGGTGGGAGATCAGGGAGTCTCTATCCACTGACTGTGGGAGCACATGACCTGTTGTTACAGGGCCATCCCTTAGAAAGTGGGTCTAGGGGTTGGGGTCAGGGTCTCTAGATGGGTTTCTGGATGGAGAGCTGGTTTCCTGCAAGGCTCTGCTGTCCTGCACAGCAGCTTTCTCGTTTTACAGGTAGGAACCACAGATAAATGGGAATTCTCTTTGGCACCATGTTGGAGCTCTGGGAGAGGCAGGCAGTGGAGTGCTGTGTCATTTTGGTCTGAGAAATGGTGTTTTTCCAAGAGAAGGGAAAGAGCAGCTCATGCAGAGAGAATTAGAGATGCCTTGAGAGACCTGTGGGCCAGCCAAGGATGGTGGTAGCCCCAGGAGGTGTGCTGGG
This sequence comes from Eulacestoma nigropectus, assembly GCA_013397775.1. Taxonomy (NCBI): domain Eukaryota; kingdom Metazoa; phylum Chordata; class Aves; order Passeriformes; genus Eulacestoma; species Eulacestoma nigropectus. The sequence goes on from VZTE01001947.1 coordinate 222,787, forward strand.
GTACAGAGGGAGCTGGTGCTCCGTTGCTTCCTTGCAGGCTCGTTCCTGGAGCTAAGGCAGAAACATATCTAGCAGCGAACTGAAAAACCTGTTTGGGTTAACATTTCCCATCCAGGGAATACCCTAGAGCTGAAATCTTGCTTTGCCTGCAGGATAGAGTCAGGACAGGCACAACCATCTCGTGTGAGAGTTCCTCCACTGCTGTGCTACCAGAAACAAGCCAAGATTTCCAGCTGTGGAGAAACTGATGCTTTTTTCCATTCCCATCCTAAGCAATCTGCTAGCAAAGGAATTTATGATAATGAAAATATTTTTTGTGTGAAGTGCAGTAGCATAGAGCAATAAAACCCCATAATTGCAGCAGGAATATTCCACATTAAACCAAACTATCAATTATAGTTTGCACAGAGGTTTGCTAGACTAAAAAGGTGGTGCTTTCATGTGAAAAAATATTGATTATCTTCTTTCAAACACACCTTCATTGCCAACATCAAAATCATTAATTAAGCAATACATCTTGCAAAACTGGATTGGCTCATCCAGTGCATATGGAGTGTGGTAAGAAAGGTATGGAGAGCATACAAGTCCCTGGATCCTTGCAAGGGAGAGCTGTCTATGAAGTCTGTACTCGGAGTTGATTTTATGGCAAATGTAATTTTTTGAGGTGCAGTGTATTTAATTTGGCAGCAAAGCTGTAACTGAAACAGTGACAAAATCTTCAGCCAGTCCTTTTCCTAAGGTTCCCTGTCTGGCAAACCCTCTGGTCCTGCTCTGGCTCTGGGGGTGGCCAGGCTTTGTGCTGGGCATTGCTGCTGCCAGATCTCTCTGTCCCTGAGTCTTAGCCCCAGGTGGTCCAGGTGCCCCGAAATGTGATTTAGAAACATCCATAACAAGTGTAGTTGGAGCGAAAAAAGGCAAGGAAAGAATCTTAGTTCTGTTTTGCTCATCTGTCCTCCCCCCTGGATGTACCTGTGCTGCTGGCTTGCAGTTGCTTCCAGTGCCGTTCTGAAAAGCACAACTGCTTTGAAAAACAGAGCTATCCTGCTTGAGGCATTCCATATTTTCGTGCTAGCAGAGGCCTTGAGTAAAATTAAATTTTAAGACTGCTGGTTGAGACTTGGAAATTTAATTTCTTTAGCTTTTGGTAACTCAGTCCTTGCTCAAAAATGGCTTTTCTGTATAATGTGGTTGGTCAGCATCATATCTGATTAGTGCAAGGAGAATCTCAGACCTGCTCTGTTGTGTATCAGATGCTTGTTGTTATCTTTCTGTTTTCCTTCTCCTTTGTTTTATCACTCAGGAACATCCCCAAATTAATGGTGAAAAGCCATCGCACAGAATGGTCCTCACGGTTACAGGTGAGACTTGAGAGTACAGCTGGATCCATGGCTATCCAGCTTACACTGAGCCAACCAGACCTTTCCTCTCCAGGCACTCCAGTGCATCCTCCCTGGGCAGAAACTCCCCTCACTCTTTGTTGATGTGCTTAAAGTCCTTTCTGTGCTTGGCCCTGATTTTGTTATATGTGTGAACGTGCCGTGTAATGATGAATAAGTTTTTTTTCCTCTATATATGATTTTAGAGAATGCTATTATCTTCTGTTTCCCACTAGCTCTGGAGGAAACTATGCCTCTAAAGTGTTTGTCTCATCAATTTGCAAAGATATCTTTATTGCCCTTGGTGGATCATAAAGGCTGCTTTCCAAGGGAATGTTTACTGTAAAAGCTAATGAAGACATCATTGCTTTCTGTGGCATGTTGTAGCTTGTTCTCCAGCAAGAGTGATTGACTTCTTGTTGTGGCTGTATTTTAGCTTCTAGCTGTGTGTTTTAATGATTTTTTTTTTTCTCTTCAGGTTGTTAATGGTAGAGTTGGCGGATTGGACAAAGGCAGCGTTGTCTAAACTGGCAGGGTTTGCAGCAGGCAGGGAGGATGTCTGGGTGCTCTCTTTGCTTTCCAGGTTTTCTTTGCATAAGAAAGTGCTGTTGTGTGCATCACTTAAAATTAGATATTTAATAATTTTTTTAAGATTTTCTCTCCCACATCTCAGTGCAGATAGGGTGTTCCCAATTACACTTTTATGAGTATAGATTTTGCACTGGGCATTCTTAAGAGCATGGAAACATGATTAATGTAAAAGATTGTCAAACAGCATTAATCACTGTTGATTTCTTATAGATTCCTGCCCTCCCTTTTCCCAGAGAGCCGTTGTGCTTGCACTGGCCTGTCGACTTCTGTGCAGTGAATAAAATCTTACACCTTTTTTGGTGCCCTCTTGCCCTGTGTTTTAAAGAAGTACTGTGAAGAGCTGGGGAACTGCTCCTCTTGGATTATTGGGTAGCTTAATCACAGTGGAGAGAAATAATGGGAGGAGAGAATAAGCATATTCTATTTGATGCCATTGCTTTGCTGCCACATGCACTAAACTATGCATGCAATACTAGTGGTTTTACATCTAATGTATATTTTCAGCTGGGGTGGCCTTTGTGACACATAAGTGACATAAGGTGAACAAACTGCTTATTAAGGTAAAACAATGAAGGCCCAATTTTAAAAGGTTAAGATGTACTAGAAAGTATCAGAGCATCCTCCAAGTCATTAATGCTGTACAGAATGCACAGCATGTGGTATTTTGAAAGGCCACTGTAACCTTTTCAAGCATGAAGCATGCTAAAAGGAATCTATTTCCTTACTGCCTTGAAAAGGTAAGTCAGTCTTAAAAAGCCTTAGTTTTTTATTTGTTTGAAAAAAGAAACAAATTTGGTGCATAAAGAGAGAGGGAGGATCCTTAAAGCTAAGTGAGCAGCAAGCTGTCTGCAGCAAGGGAGCAGCCCTGGAAATCTGTAAGTGATGTGAGAGATGGAACTTTGTTTATTAAAGAGGAAAATATTCTCACTGTTGTATTTCTCCCCCAAATTCTTACCTGTGTTTTAAACTTTGCACAAGCTTGGTTTTGGCTCTATTCAAAGCAGCAAAATGTGGTTGGATGAATGTATGGTGTGGGATCTCTGCACCTGTTTGCAGTGGGGAGCAGAGGTGAGGAGGCTGCAGAGTGGAGCAGGAAGGGGCAGCTTCACCCATCCTTTGTGTCAGCAGTGTCCTGAGCTTCAGAATCTGAAGTGTTGAAGCAGCAGTTAGTTAGGGGGGGAAAAAGTCCAGCAGACAAGTCTTCAGGCAAACAAGCTACAAAGACATGAAAAGGGTTTGTGTTTTCCATAAAGCTTGTCTGGTCCTTTGAGTTAGTGTGTTTGGTCTTATCTAAAGGACAGCAGCTCCCTACAGAGCCAGCCTTGCTGTCCTGTGCTGTCACACAGCAGCACCACTGCCCCCACCCAGCAGGTCTCTGTGCTTCCAAGCCTGGCACATCTCATTACCTGCTAGCACCAGAGAGCAGGAGCAGCCTATTCGTTCCTGCCCCAGGGATGCTGCAGCCATGAGCCCATCCACTAACTGTCTTGGGGCAGCAGTAGTGCTGAACAACGATGGACCTGCTGCCCCACTTCAGATCTGTTAGGATGAGTTGGGCAAGACCACACTTCAAAGTGCTGTGGGATTCCAGTCATACGTCCTCCTAGCATGGTACAACTTGAGGACTGTTTTGGGAATGTTGTTCCCTAGCCTGCTTTGCATTTTAACAGAGAAGGTTGTGAAGAATTAACAAGCCTCCTGAGACTTGGGGAAGCCCCCAGGTTGCCTTTTGCTGAAGTCAACTTACCTGCCACGCTGCATTGAAGCAGCTGGGCTTTGCAGCAGGCATCTTGCTTTTGTTGCTGAGAAGCTCTTCATGAAACAAATTAACCAGATGCAAGTTCTGACTTAAGCCCACTGGGAACTGGGAAGATAACAGACCATCTTGCCAAAAGTTAAAGATGAACTCTATAAAAGAATTATTTAAGTGCTACTTGTTTTCTGTCCTTGGCATCTGTTGGCTAAATGGCCTCTTCAAATATACACTAATGCTCCAACTTCACTTGCTGTAGCTAAGCTCCTGATTGTAGGATGCTTTTTACTCCTGACTATTCAGCCTTTGACTCTTGCAGTGTCAGTGGAATTAAAGAGCATAAAGAGCAGGGTTTTTCAGTCAGTGCTGCTGCTTTTGCTCGTGAATCCTGAAAGCTGCTCCGGAAGAGCAGAGGTTTTGTGTGTGGAGGGAAAAGATGAATTAAAATATTTTATCCCCTCCTGAACACAGAGAAAGAGAGTCCTTATGTTTAGATGATCTCATTCAGTGGGTGTCTAAAGGCTGAGTGATGTGCAGTGTGCCATGGTTTTCAGTACATGTCACATGGGAGCAGGGCTATTTTGCTTTTCTGAGGGGATGAGGGAGATTTTGGTTAATCTGGGGTCTCTCCAAGTTTTGGATTTGGTTTGCAAGCTAGATTGTGCAGACTGGCAACCAGGCAGTAGTCAACTAGGTCTCTCCTTTCATACATTACAGGTCCATCATCCACCTCTAGTTCTCAGTTTCCCGAAAACCAATGGCAATTTCAGTGTTCCTGTTTTGGGACTCCTGTGGGACTGCTCCCAGTGTGACACATTCAACAATCAGATCATGAAAGTGAAGTCTAGAACATGCAAGGAAGGGACAAAGCAAGGATCTTGGCAGCTCACCAGCTTCGCTATATTTCTTGGCTGAGGCTTGCAAGCATCAAGTTGCGCTCCTGTATGGAGGAACAGTAGTTTAATGTTTGATAGTGATCAGATCAGGAGGAGAGCAGAGCACCAGACATCCGACAGGTTGTCAAACCTGTCACATCCCAGCCTTTTCTTCCCCTTGACAAGGTTAGCCACTAACTGACAAGGGTACACTTTGCCAGGATGGCAGCAGAGCCTTTAGGAGGAAGAAAAATGCTTTCAAAAAGGAGTTCAGCTGCTTTCCACATATCACAACATCTCTGCACAAAGCTGCATTCTCAGATGTGCCTTTGCAATGACTTTGAATCTTTTCCTTTCTCCACTTCCCTGTTACTGGAAAAACAAACACACACGGAGCCTTCTCCACAGGCTGCAGGTGCCCATTGGATGAGGCATGCGGCAGGACTGTAGGGCCATAAACATCCCTTGTGGTGGCTTCTGGTGGGGGTGGATGTCTGCAGTCTGAGCACCAGGTGCACACAGCCATGAAAACCCACCTCTGGTGACACTGGTGTTACAGATAAGGCGAGTTTGGAAAGGGATGACGTTCTTGTCTGAACTGGAGAGGTTTCTCTCTTGAGCCTTTCCTCCCCTACCCACCCTTGCCTCTCTTCTGTTTTTCAGGATATTGGAGGGGTGAAAGTGCCACGGTGTCCATCTGTTCACAGCCCACAGTGCTGACTGCTGTGTTGGTAAAACAGTTCCAACTAAATATTTTTTTTAATGTGCTTTTAATACTCCCTCACCCCTAAGTGTCTGTGACTTTTGCAAGGCAGCTTGGCCCTAGGATTTTGTGATGCAGCCCAGTGTATGTTTGTATTGCACACTTTTCCCTACTGCATGCACATAATCATACATAAATGCATGTGCCCTCGATTCACTTTTCCCAAACTGTGGCCAACCTCAGTCACATTAATATTAAAACTATAGGTTTGCAAAACCTTTGTGGAATCTGCTTCTGCTATAGGAGTGGAAGGATGTTTGTTAATCCTTTTCCCATGACGCACTTTATACTACCTTGGATCTGGTATAGTTTTCGCACTTTCGAATCAAAATCATAAAGATGATTGTCATAAGGCATAAAAAGTTAGCATGCTCTTATCTATTTTAATTTTGTTTGAATGATGCCATCTGCTTTTCTGAATATGGCGGATAGCTGAAGCAGGAGAATGTACCAGTTGGGAACTGCAGAAACAAAACAACAGTGTATTTCTTACGGCTGATGGATCATTATTTTATGTGCTGGTTAAGTGAGAAACCCATACATCCCGGTAGATCCTTTCTGCAGAGTTCATCCAACAGCCTTTCCAGGCTCTAAGCTCTAATTGCAGTCCTGCTTTTCTCTAAATACCAAACGCCTGGTAATTGTAGCCAGACAGAAGCAGATACGTGAGTGCTTTTGCAGCATAGGTTAGTTGCACAAATTTCCCATTTGGGAATAAGTCATGCTTGTACCCTCTCTGTTGGTTCCTTGGGAAGATGAAGGCTGCTCTCCTGCCTCTCTGCTCTGGGAAATGCCACTGGGATGTTACTTAACCCACAAGTGAGGATGGACTTGCTGTGATCTCAGCTATGGGACAGATCCCAGCCTTTGCATGTGTATGTTCCCTCACCTGCATGGGTCAGTGGCTTGGGATTAGGCCTGAACTGCAAGACTTTGAATTAAGGTGGTTATTCTTCTGCTGCAAGTGATTTTTTTTCTGCTGAAGTATTATGACAGCAGAGTGGATGTGTTATGTAGAAAGCTGCATATTTGGAGTACTCAAGAGTTTGCCATCAGATCAGAAAGAAATAAACTGGTTTTGTTAGCTATTTTATTAGAAAGGCAAGAAGCATTTGCTTAACTGCACATTGGTGTGCAGGTTGGTTGTTTGATATTCATCATGGTGCTGTAAGCATCTGTTGACAGGTGGGAAGAGCTCTTGGTGAGCAGGCTTGCTTTGTTGCCTACCTGGGTATAGCTGCTGCCTGGGAGGTTGACAGGTTAGGAGAAAACCACTATTTTGTGCTGTGCAGAAATCTGTTTGTATGGGTGGATACAGACTGACCCAAGCAGCTGAGACAGACATTAAATAAATGCCCTTGACTTGAGAATGAAAGAGCTGAAGCTGAGCTGCTGTCATGCTAGTGCTGTGCAGGAACATGTTTTTAAAAGTGGTAATATATGAGAGTTGTTTCATTAAATTTAGTTTCCATGTCATGTTATAGATTCAGTTTAACTCTGGAAGCTGATACTCATCTAATGAAACCAGAATTAGTGTCCAGCCAAGTGAAATAACCGTCTTTGGAGAGTGAGAGGATATTGGGCTCTGTAAGGTATTTGCTGTGAAGTAGGGTAGCTTCTTTGTGGGGATAGAAAGCATGAACATTCAAGTGAGTTTCATGGTGTCTTGGAACTTCTCAACTTTCCATGTTCTTGGTGACTAAATGAGCTAAAAGACTTTAGTAAGAAGAAGAAAAAAGTTCCTCTTTTGACACAATGCTGTATATCTACTATATGTCTTCAGAATGTATGAAGACAGTCTTTGACCTGCACAAATATCAGAGGTCCATACAGTTGCTTTAAGGTCACTTGAATAACCCTGTAGAATAATATGCTGGCATTGCCTTTGACAGATTGCCTGGAGATTTGCTTGCTGAAGCCAGTCTTCAGAGCCACTGTGTCGTGGTAGCAAAGACTGTAATAAAATTGTTCGGTTCAAAACAGACCGTTCTTCATTTTGACTCATAATCAATAACTGTCTTTGGCTGGTGTCGCCTTGGACTCTGTCTCGTGGGGACACATTGTGCAGTGGAGTCCTGTATGCTAATCTGTGTCTATAAATAAAGATCTATCTCTGTGAAGACTCCTCTATCCTTCTGGGGCTGGTGGAGAGCTAGGGGCTAAGAGGGGAGCTCTTGTTGTTTAGAGCCTTAGTAGACTTTGGTTAATTTGTATTCTGGATCTGCTTTTTCCTGAAGGGATACAAGATTTAGTACTTTTAGCTGGACAAGTGGTATGTTTCCCATGTCTGTGGCAAATGTCTTTGCATTCCTCACGGCTGAATAAAACAACAGCCATGGTGTTTCTGGCAAAAATGCATAGATGACAAGTTCTGGCCAACCACTCTTGAGTGTGGTGGAGTAACAGCACATGGGGTCTCGTCCCTCCTGCAACCAGGGAGGCTGAGTCACTCAGTGCCATCTTTGGGTCAGCCCTTGATGGGTACAGAGGGATGGGTTTTGAAGCACAAACCTGTGGCAGTGCTTCCTCAACCTCTCACCTTGACAGGACTGTGTGCCCCAGTGGCACCCCGCTGCCTTCCAGTAAGATGCTGGTTGGTGATAAGGATTTATTTAGGGATGTGGCTAAATGCCACAGGAGTCTGGTTCCACGTGTCCCAGTTTAGCACTGTAGATGCCAGGAGGGAGCTGTAGGCAGAGCATCCGTGTTGAAACGTGAGGCTCGTATGGGATCTGCTGACTTACAACTTGCTTCTGCTCTGGTGGAGTTGTGGGATTTTTTTTTAAAGATGCCTGCAAAGGCTTCTTTATATGGATGTCTGAGGGAGAGGCTGGCGGTGTGGTGGGAGGATATTGAGTTACTTTGGGCTGCAGGACACAGTGTCTGTGGGGCAGACTAGTCTCTATTTATACATGCAGCTGATGGTGGGCATGCGAAAGCTCTCGGGCTCCTGCGTGAGCTGTTGTCTGTGCTGATAGGAAACAGCTGGATGGATAGTGGGGAGGTCAGAGATGCTCTGTCATCCCAAAGTAGGGCTGTATGTAATATTTGGTATATTTGCTGTCCTGTTGCTAACTCTTGCTGCAGCATGTGCAGGATGTGACTTAGATGCAGCAGAGTACTCACCTTGAATGCCACGGTCCTACCAGAATGGCATGGCTGCCATAAGCTGTAGGAAAAGAGTTGTATGACGGTGACGTGGGGTTATTCCTGCAGTCCTGCTCCCTCATGGGCTCAGAGAGGGTTTAGGCACAGCCCAGCAAGGAGGAAGGCCACGTGCCTCATGTGCAGGGAGGGAGCAGGGTGGCCATGTGTGGCTGAGCTCCAGAAGAGCAGGCAAGTGCGTTGGTGGCTGCTGCTGGATGATAATGAATATGAAACAGGAGCAGCAGAATATGGATCTAACTCAGTGTCTGCCTACGCTGTTTCAGACCATGGTTTAAAGAGCATTTCTCTCCATCAGCTGAAGCTGCCTCTGCTCTGCCGCTTTCTTCATCACGGCTCTATGGTGAACCGGGCTGGGGAGTTAATGCAGAGTAAAAATAACTGAGCTGGAAGAGAGAGTGCAGCTATGGCACACCGTACCACTGAGGGAAATGCTCGCCAAAATGTGCCCACAGGGGTGAAGCAAGAACATTGCACGTTTTGAGTCTTAGATGGCACGTGGAAACCAACCAAGAGCTGTTTTTCTGGTTTCACACTTCTTTTTTGCTGTTGTTGGAGTGTCTCTTCCTTTATATGAACTCTCTTTCACTGCAGGGGAGGCTTAGGATTGGTATATTGAGATATCTTGCAGCTGGACGGTTACCTTACAATATGGGGTGATGCTCCAAAATGTGCAGTTTTGGGATCTTTCTCCCTTTGGCTATTAGATTCCACACTTAAATTGCATAGCTGGCAGTAAATGCTGCCAAAATGTCGTGTAGATGAAGCAGCTTCATAAGAGCTTTAATGCCACAATCTTTCCCAACCCCTGCAATTACATTTTAATTCAATATTTCATTGGAGTTTTCAAATAATTCTAAATTAATAGGGACCAGATTGCAGGGGGAAGAGCTGACATCATTCTCTGTTTGCTTACGGAGTTATCTGCACTGCAGATACCCAGTCGATACACACAGCTGGGAAACCAGGTTTTCTCTGAGGACAGTTGAACGATTCCTGTTAGAGCCCATCCAGAGTTTAAATGCTGAAACGGCTCCTAGGCAGGGAGTTGCAATGAGGGACGTGTTACACGTTGTGGGGGTTGGTGTGGGAAGGGAAGACAGAGAGAAAAGCACAATTTTGATTCCATCTTTAGTTTAGTTTAAGAGTGTTGTTAACAAGCAGCAAAGCAGTTACAGGAAAGGTCCTCTGCTGTCATGCCTGGCTCTGAGCTTTTGAATTTATGGATTGTGAGCAGGCATGCAGTGATATCAGGGAGGCTGTGTCATTTGGGATGCCTGTGGTGCTTCTGCCTTGGTAAGCATGAAGGTTGCTGCACTTAGTTCTGCATTCACAGGAATCCCTGCAAGCGCATCCATGGAGAGCTGTGGGCACCCTCTCCTTGCCCTCATCAGTGTGCTTGTGGTTTTGTCCTGGCTCTGGCCAGCTGTGACTTTAGCTGAGCCACCTCCTTGCCACAGGGACTCAATTATCCTCCCCAGTGGCAGAGCTGAGGGGTTTGCTGCCAGGGGCTGGCTGGGAGCTGTGCATGGCTTGAGTCTGGGTTGCCAGCTTCCCAGACAATCCTTGAGCAATGGGCATATAAAAGGATGGTTAAAATCTCCTGGATTCCTCCAGAGACAGGATTTCATCCCTTTTGCTTAAAAATGATAAGGCGAGCAAAGCACAGCACCTAAGACTTCGTGTGTTGGGCTTGATGGATTTAAACTACTGGGTTTAGTCACAACAAATAAAGGCAATAGCCTTCATTTAAATAACTGATTTGAATCTTGGGTTTGCATTTATATTTATTTAAGTGATTCTCATGGGCTGGTAGCCATAAAATATACTGAGGAAGAGAGGCTGTGTTACATTGGATTTGGTGTTCCCTCTTTCTTACCCAGGAAAAAAAGCCAGTGTCCATGCATACATATTTAATAAATTGTATAGATTTATATGTATGTGTTAGGATTTGTAGCATTCTTGATATACTAATTACTGTTGTTTTGCCTGTGATTTTCTCTAAAACTCTCTTTGAAAAGAAACTGGAATTCAATTACTTTGCACAAAAATAGCATTTGCAAAGCTGTGCTGAATCTAATTATCTAAAGCATATCAGATGAACACAAGAAATACTGTCCTTTGCATTAGGACTGTGCTTCTAATGAGGAAGTTTAGAACATGAAAAATTTGGTCTGATGGCCTGTCTGTACCATGCTTCTGAAAACCTGAGGATTAGTAGATCTCACTGTTTCTTCATAAGAGAATACTCTATTAAGCTCCCCTCTTTCAAGTGTGAGAGGATAAAGTTATTTGAAAAGCCTGGGACTAGTGTGGTTCCTTCTTACAGGGTGGATCTGCTGAGCTCCTGCATGCAGAAGTCACCTTCTTTAGTCTAGTTTGGTGGCTTGGTTGCTGTAAAACTTTGTCACCAAACCTAATTTTAAATAGTTTTCTCTTTGAAATCTCATTTCTGGTAGCAAATAATGAATAAAAGTATTTGAAATCTTCAGCTGATAGTGAAAGAGTATTACAAAATGTATTTGTGATGAGGTTTGAGAATACTTTCTTGTTAAAAAAAAAAAAAAGCTGTGCAGATCCCCAATGCAAATTGTTGCTTCAAATTCTGGTCTTGGTCTTGCAGTGACATTACTTTCGTGTGGGAAACCCACTGGAAAATTTGTTGCCCAGATATAAGTGCAGGCTTTTAGCCACTGGAAGTATTTCTAGTAAATTCACTTTTCAGGCAGCTGAGGGAAAAGCAAGTTTCTGGCAATAAAAATCTTTGTTATCTTGAAAAGTCAGTTATGAATGGAGAAACCATAGCATCATCAAAATGTGTAAGAATAAATTGTATTTTGAGCATTTACTAAGGAAAAGATGACAAGACAACAAACCAAAGTTCTTTAAGACCTAAGGATAGGAACTCTGACTGTGAGAGTGAAAAATGGGCCATCTCAGGGCTGCTGTGGTTTCTGATATGGGAGGGAAATCCATTCACTTAATTCAAAAGGGAGAAAGTTATCTATAAGCAGTTTCATTAAGTTTTCACGATCAGTAGATTGGGAAAAAGAAACAATAGCTGTGTAACAGACTTCTTTGAGGTCAGAAATTTTGTAATTTTAGTGGTAATGAAAAGACTGCAGTTCTTTGTTGGAGTGGCTTGACATAAATTGGGCCAGTTGCCAATAGTATTTAAAAAATTGGTAATGCGATTAGTGATTTAATGCTGACTTTACACAGGAACATTGTTAATATTTAATCAAGTTAAACACACTTTGTGTCTGCGCTTTGCAAGCAGGGGTGGTGTGAGACTTTGCAAAGCTGCCACAGCACGTGCCAGCTCAGTGCAAGCTGGTCACAGCCTGCCCCAGGTCTGCAAGGGGGAAGGGCTCCTCTGCCTCTCCAGAGCTGTCACGTCCTGGTCTGCCTGCAATATGAGAAAATTTGATCTTTGATTGCCTCCAACATTAGAGATGCCCCAAGGGGTCATTGTCTGGCCCTTTGCATCTCTGCTCTGCCCTGTCAGGCCTTTTGGCTGCTCCTCCCTGGATGTATTCTATCTCAGCGGTACCTTTCTAGTACCTTTATTTGCACTGAAGCTCATCCACCCCTTTTTTTTCTCATTCACTCCACTTTTGAGGTCTCTCATCACTACTCAAGCCAGCAAGAGAGATGTTTGGAGTCAATCTTTTTCCAACTTCCCAGGTTAGATTGATATTTTTTAAGTAATTCCCATTTATCAGTGGATAGGAGTACTAAAACGTGCTGTTTACAGTTGTTAGCATTCCTGCTCTAAATTTGTTGTTACACTTGCTGAACAGGCAAGCACACTCCAGGCTAGTATGTGGCTTAGCACATGTCCCTCTGCACGTATTTTTATGCTGGGGATGGCAAATGCCATGGCTCATGCTTACTATGAACTGCTTATCTTCCATGGGCACCAAGCTGCATTTGCAGGGGAGTTGGAATTTCATTAATACAGGAATGTGGGCTTCATTTTTTTTAATTGATGAAAAGTCTTAAATTTGCTAGAGGCCTTAAAAAAAACATGTTTAATCATTATTTTCCCATGATTTACTAAGGAAAGGAATGGTGGGATCAGAGCAGTCACTGGAGTACTTTTCAAGGGACATGGCTGCCAAGCCCTGTTTGTTACACCTATGTGAGGACTGGGAAGTCTCCTCTGCAGCTGGTATCTGTGGGAGCTGGCTGGCTGACTGATTTTGGGATGCATGAAACAATCCACTGAGCTCCTGTTGATATTATTTGGGTCTAAGAGAGCTTTTAATGTTCCCAGGTTCATGCTGGGTGCCCAAAACAGCTGGCCCTGGGCAGCAGTGCTGCAGAGCTCTTGTGTTTGATGACTTTTCATAGAATCATAGAATGGTTTGGGTTGGAAGGGATCTTAAAGATCGTCTCATTCCAACACCCTGCCCTGGGTAGGGACACCTTCCACTGGCCAGGTTGCTCATTGCCCCACCCAACCCGGCCATGAACACTTTGAGGGATGGGGCAGCCATAACTTCTCTTGGCAACCCGTTCCAGTGCCTCACCACCCTCTGAGTAAAGAATTTTTTCCTAATAGCTCATCTTTTCCATAGCTATGGTCCAGCTCTCTATCTGGAAGGATGGAGATCAGGTCCCTCCAATGGTTTTCTTGGCGTCTTGCTACATAAAACTCACATGCTTGCCAATTAGGCAGCAGATTTTAAAACCTAACCTACCATTAGCAGCTAAAAAGTTTACTGCTAGGAGTCTGGTTTGGTGGTGGATATTTGCACTTGGACACAAAATGAAATTTAAAGTCTTTTCTTCCTGGAGCTGCACCTGGCTACGGCCCTGGGGTAGCTGCTGTCTGAATGGATCCCTCATCTACATGGTGCAAAAAGGCTGGGTTTGAGCTGAAACCTCCCAGATGCTGGGGTGGATTTCCCTGGGATCCCCGTGCTCAGTGTGTTTGCATTCCATACACAACAGCACAACAGAATGCAGGTTAGAAGAAAGCCAGAGTGAAGCATCAGATGCTTTAATATCCTGCCTCTGACTGAAACAACCTCCCTGCGTGGGAGATAATAAACATTTCTTGTCTCTTAAGGGAAAACCGTGCATAGACAGAGACAAGCACATATAAATAATTTACAAAGCTGTAATATACTGTAAATAACAAGCCTACTGAATAATGAATTAACCCAACTGCTGATTCATAGGTAAATATCTCTTGTAAAGCAGAATTTTTATAGATTTTTACAGCTTAGTTAATATCCCCTCGTATTTTATTAAGGCTGTTCAGGTGAAGTGTTCTGGTAATATTATGTATATCTTTGGAAGTGAGACAGGGGAGCTGTGGGCTGCTGTGCTGGAGGCAGAGCCTTGCTGGGCCTGGGCACACTCTGGGTTTTGTTAGTCAGGCTCTTCTTCCCCACTCAAGCAGGCAGCAGAGATTAAGCAGGAAGAATTTTGACGTGGCCAAAGAATTGGAGAGGAAGAAGTCTCTGAGCATCTTTTCTTTTTTCCCCCCCAAGCTTCTGGTAATAAATAATGCATTTGCTCTACTTTGGCTATGCTCTAGACATGGTGAGATTTCTCCATGCCTTTGAGGATGAGGAAACAGCAAAGCTGCTGGGCTGGGATTGCCACCCGCCGGCTGCCGAGTCCCTCCACAAGCACCACATCCTTCCCATCTCTAACGACCACATGTCCTTATTCCTTCTCATCAGCTACTCAGAAGGAAACCAAACATGACATTTGCTTCCTCCATGCTGCTTCAGCCCCCTCTTGCCCCTCTTTCTCAGAAAAGCTGTAAGAAATAAAAGCAGTTGCTAAGCTACCTGATACAGAACATCGCGACGTTTGGTTGCAGTGCCATATTAATGCACCTTTCTGAACACTGAGGAAGTGGGAAGGGCTCTCTTGTAGCTTGAATTGTTTGTCAGTTAAAGTGTACTCCTCATGTAGATGATATTGAATGTGTCAATTTAATTTATGCCTGAAAAGGTGGGGGCATTTTTCCCTCCCTTTCCTCTTGCTCCTGTTTAATGTAGGCTAGTGGAAAAAAAGGCATCTTTTTTGGGGCATGTAGCTTGTCAGATAGGTTGCTGCTTTGTTTTATTTCTGATACCTTAAATAATTGCTTTCATAAAAGATAACTAGATTTCTTTCATCTGGAAGTATGAAAGTTGTAAACTGCATTTTCTGTTAAACTTAAAATGTAGATGTCAACTCTGATTTTTCACTGGCAATGTACAGTGCTGTCACTGAAAGAGTCTGTGGCAAGGGAGCATCTTAAAGGTTGAAGAAGGTACTTTATGAATGAAAATTATTCCAGGATGATATGTGTGGCATACCCGCTGTGCTAATAGGATGATTTTAGGGTATTGTTTTGTAAAGTGGACATTTTGCTCAATATGCAAGGCTTTTATAGAAAGAAAGTTCCACGCCCGTTTGACTCAAGAGTTGGGATATGCCAGCGTGAAAGTATTTCCTCTGTTTAAATGCTGTCAGTCTTCAGTTCTGGCCCGTCTGGAGCACCTTGCCCTGTAAGAAGAGTAGATCCCGCAATATTCCCTGCAGAAGAAGACACTGCTGCCTGTTCTCTTCTAGTTAGCTCAGGATGGGATTATACCTGACCTTAAACCTGTTTTCCATGAGCATAGCTCTTTCTTGTAGAGTTCCTTCATGTGTGATTGTAACAAGCAACTAGTGCCACTAGGGATACATTTTGTATAGGTTGCAGTGAAAGTAAATCTGAAATACCACAATATTTTGGGTTCCTATCTCCTTTTCCTGTCAAAATGCCCCCCAGTTCCTTGCCTCTGCCTGGCAGTATGTTTCATTAAGGGAGCCTTGGGTCCAGTGTGCCACGTGGATGGCAGGGAAGCGCAGTCACATCTCTCCATGCCTGGGGAACAGGGAAATGCTAATTGGTCACACACCCCGCTCTCCTCACACACTGCACTGCTCCGTGTGCCATTGGACCCCAATTAATTCGGAAGGTTGGTGCATGCACATCATTTCCCACATTGCCCTTCTGACAGGAGTAAGCTGCTGGATTTTTGCGCTCAGAATGTCATTTTAAAAGTCTCACAGAATTACTAGGAATTGGGCTTGAAAGGAGGAGGGTATATACTCAGGCTCGTGGCAAAGTGTAGATTTTTGTGTGTGTGAATTTCAGTGTAGCTTGTTGAGGCTGCATGGCACAGAAGTGGAAGTAATTTACAATGCAAAGTGCTATTTCTTCTATTTTAAAGAATAACAGCCTAATGTGGAGGAAAGAAAAGTGTGTAAAATTAGTTCTCTAACATTTGTAGCTTGCTAATACTTAAATTCTTCTTGACTGAGAATATAAAACATTTCTGTAGAGCTCTGGTTTTTTTGCCCATGAAGCATTTTCCTTTCTTTTTGCCCTTCTATGTAGACAGATTTCCTAGGGGCTGAGGAATACTTTCTATTGTAAGGAAAAAGGAAAGAATAACCACTATGAAGACATCAAAATTGCTGGGGGGGAAATCTATAAGCAAAATACTATCTGGAGAAAGTCTTTCAAGATTTTTATATTTTAAACAAAATTCTGAATTAGGGATATTTATAATTTTAAATAAAGTTTGTATTTATAAAAAGTAATGTGCCAGGAGCTCGGCTGGGGTCTGATTTTTCACCCTGCCAGGTGCTATGCAAGCACCATCATGTGATGCTTCCCAGGAGAGGCTGCAGGACAGTGTTCCTACAGAGGTGGGAAAATGGAAATTATAAAGTCATTAGTGGAAAATCCTATTTAAAACCTTTTTCCTCACCACTCTGTATTTACTCATTATCTTCTATTAAGCAAAGAATAGTCTTCCGTTTTCCATGGAACACACTGGACTGGAGCAATGTTTCTGGCATTATTTCTTCCTTGTAAAGCCTTTGAAGCCTGTTGCCTTTTTCCCTGGGGGAATTTCATGGTGGTTCCCTCTGCAGGCTGGCTGCAGGTCAGGCTGAGACCCCAGCAAACCTGTGGGAAGCAAGACCTTGGTGCTTCTGCCCAATCCAGGCTGCAGCACAGGAGGGTTCTCGTCTGTCCCACCATCCTTGCTTTTGTAAGGACTCATATTTTATGCTGCAGCATGTGTGGGAAGCAATCTGTGAGTTTTATGTCTGAAGGGAGCAGAGGTTGTTTTTTGTGTAGTAAACAGCCTGAAGGACAGGTTACAACTCTGTTGGTTTCCCCCCTCCCACAGGGTGCTGCTGAGCATCTCATACAGCCATGTCTTTGGGCTTCAATTATGCAACTGAGGTAAAAAAAGATTAATAGATTTGATCATAGGTAAATTATTCTTTTTTTGCATCTTACCATTGTCAGCTTACGGATCTCTCAGTTAAGGAGACTTCTTTTGACTTCTGAATGTCCTATCCCTCCCAGGACCATGGTAGTCTCTCTATGCACAGGTGACACCCCATGGGGAGCAGCTGTGACAGCTGTACCGCCGGCAGCAGGGCTGAGCTTCAGAGTTGCACACAAAGGAGAGCTCACACTGCCTGGAAAACTGATGGTGGGGAGTGACAGTATGATCAAAACCTGCAAAACCATGTCTGGCTTGGAGGGACCAGACAGGGGATCACTGGCTGTTGTCTCACCGTGCAAGGGCCAGCAGGCATCAGCTTCAAACAACCTGTGGGAGGTGGATCCTCATGACTCCTCTTCACTGTGGGTACTCGAAATTTATATGAGCTCAAAGACTGAACAAAATCACCTTAGGATTCTGGGCTAGAGAGATCTTTGGCCTACACAGGTATCACAGTCTTTATGTTTTAAAGAAGCTTTGCACTTATGCTCTGAAATCAGCCATGCTCTTCCCTGAATTCTTCCTTGAGAGAGGCAAGCTGTGCCTTCAGTGATACGCAGTCTCCTGGGCAAACCCAGGGATAACAAGACAGGCATCTGTGGTGTTTCAGTGATGATTTGCAATTGTGGTAGGGTGTCTTTAAAGCTTGGTCTGTCCCCAGGGCATCCATCCCAAAAAAAATTTACTGAATGTTTGGTTCAAGCACGTGGTGCAGGGCTCTTGCACAGTGCTTTTTTGGCTGGAGTTCCAGTAGTTCTGTCCTGGAAAAACTCGTACCAGAGTCTTGTGGCAGCAGTAAAATAAGTTTAGAGATTTCCTGTAGCTTGAACTGCGTTGGTGGCAGAGCCAGGCATTCATAACCTCCCACTTTGTTTCCCCTTCAGGTGTACTGGAGCTGAATGTCTTATAAGAAAAATCTGTAATGACTGATATTGCTGCCAGATGAAAGGTTAAGAAACAAGGAGAGACTGTCAGCTAAAGCTGCAAGTGTTAGCAGTTGAGAGGTGCTCTTGGGTGGGAAAGGCTAAGCATTGTCCATGACTTATGGACTGACAGTTTGGCAAGTCAGGTGGCCTTAGAGGATCACTCAGCCCTATCTTCTCTGATTTTCTGCTGGAGGTAACTTCTGCTTTTAAGGAGAGGCTCTGCTTCCTATGTGATCTCTGTTCTGAACACATTTCTGTACTGCATACTCTTGCCCTCTCAAGGTGATAAACCAACAAAAGTTACCTGTCAAGACCCTTGGCCTCCTGAAACAAAGATGAAAGGGATGAAGAAAGGTGCACCTTTCCTCTTTCAGCTCCACATGCTCTGAAGTCTCCACTCTGATACCAGTTCATCCAGTGTAAATGAGGAGCAATCTCGCATGCAGTTAGTCTGTCCTTGGTGCATGAGGAACTATGGGCTAGAAACGGTGTTACTGGGACTGATTGGAGGTGTGCACATACAAAAGCCTCTTGGGGGTCCCTAGGAATTGGGCATGGGAGGACAAGCCGTTGTTGGGATGGCCATGAATGGACAGGTGCACAGGTTGCTGGACTTGGAACCTCTTTTCAGAATGAGGCAAAAGTATTCAAGTCCTTTTGGGTGAGAAATGTTTCTGTGGAAAACTGGATTTGGCCCCTGGTACTGTGCTTTCCTGCCTCCAAACTACTCTTGTTGATGAAGTCCTGTGCTTTGTGCTGCTTCTTCCCTTTGAGATCTTGAAGCCTCACCTGCCCATCTGAACCAAGGCAGAGGGACACCCCTCCTCTGCCTTGGGACCCCCCACCCCAGCCATCTGCTGCCCAAGAGCAGCTTTTAGCCTAATGCTGCCTCTTCCTCTGTGAAATGGAACAAGTGGCCTCCATTGCTTTGTTTGGTTTTATCATGCTAAACAGTGAATTTTCATTTCTGTGCTTGCAGCTTCCACTTAGACTCTTCACCAGGATCTTACAGGCAGATACTCTGAAAGTGTCTGAAATGTCAGAAATCAGTGGCATAAGGTCCTGCTGCTTCGATACCCTAACACTTGTCCTACAGAGGGGGTGCATGGGATGGAAGGGAAGAAGGAAAGAGAGCACATCTTTCCATATTGCCTCCCCTTGTCTCTGACTCTAGAGCTCAATGACTGCTTCCTCTAGATCTTGGGATAATGAAGAACCATGTTGGGAAGCAGCCTGATGCACAGATATGCTGATAGATGTGACAGTCTATAGGAACCCACTACATCAGCTTTCTGCATGGAGTTTGTTAATTTTAAACTTGTTTAATGACCTTAAATTGCAACTGACTTTAGAAGGATTAATATGTTGTCTGGAGCCTCCTCAGCAGAGCTGTTAATCTGCAGGGAAGCAGATGCATCTTCATCTGCTAGCAAGGCTCCAGACCTGAAGCTGAATGCTTATGGACAGTGTATAACTGTGGGGATGAGCTGCCCAGAAACACATTTGGGCTAGAAATTAAGGATGTCGAAATGTTTATTAGACCAAGCAGTTGTTCACAGCCTCCTGGGGAAGACCTATCCTGCTTATTTTCATGATAGAGCTTGCTTATTCTTAGAGGCAGGGAGGAAGCCATGCAGCTGCGTGGGAGAGAGCTCAGTGTAAAGATATGTTCCCAGGCTGGTGTCCCAGCCTTCCTACAGCGCCCCAGGGCAGAATAAGATTCTTGTTCCAAACCTTGCAGCCTTCTTTACAGTCAGGCTTCTCATCCAGTGAGGTGAAAGGTGCCCAGGGATTTTTGATTATGGCACAGTGAGATGGCACACAGTGATATCTGTGACACACATCTTCTGTTTCTCTGGGGAGGCATTTTGCGCCCATAGCCCTGTGTGCCCTGCTGTGCATTGTTAAGGTACCGGCATCCCACATTGCTGGGCATGTTTGTGGTTGCAGAGGGAACAAATGGAATGAGGATTTGCATGTGTACATGTCCACCTGCCTGTATGCTCTGTCTGCCAGTTTGAGGCGGTTACACTGACCCCTGTGTTTCCACTGTTCCGTTTGGACTAAGCATTTCCCATGGGTGAGCCTGCCTCCTCTTCTGAGCTCATGAGGTACTTCTGGCCTTGGATATGGCTTACTCTCGATGGAGAACACTCAGTTGCATGTCCAGGCCAGGTGCTGTGTCACCTCATATGAGTGTGGCTTTGTTCCTGGTGACCTCAGCCGCCCTCAGCACTGTGGGAACATCTGCAGGATATCTGGGTTTGGATGAAGGAACACTCTCCAGCCCCAAATTATTTTCCTGGAGATCTTTTCTATTTGCTAGTATATTGCTTTATTGCTCTTGGGTGAGGGCTCATCTTGCAATGTTTTCTGCCTGAAATACTCTCAGTCATGTATCATCCCTTGGTTTTTGGATGCTACTGAGGGCAAGTGTGGGAGGCAGCCCCAGCTAAGGGCACTGCAGCACTGTGGGTTCTGTGCCACCCCAGCACCTTGTCCCAAAGGAGCAGAGGGATGCTTGGGACCCTGCCTACACCTCACAAACCGCACCAAGCCTCCTCTTAAAAAATCCAGCAGTGGGTCCAAGGGTAAGCTAAGGAGAAAACCCATTTGAATATACCAAGATGAGTTTGTTTTTCATTTTCATCATTTTTATAAGAAGCTGTAAGACTTTGAAAAATCTTCTTTTTATGTTGTCCATGACTTTTTTCACTAATTTGACACTCTGGGATGTTGTTTTACATTTCATTTTAGTCTCTAATCACAGAAAATTATAGCTGGCCACACATGCTGGCTTTGCATTCTTGCATCTGGTTTGTGTTCATTTGTACTAAGGCATAGCACTCACTGTGTCTGCCCAATTAATTTTTCTCTGCAGCAGTAGGAATTTCCAGTACTCTGGAGCTTCGTTACCATGTGCAGGAAACTAAATTAAAGGTTATCATATTTGAACTTTATGACTTCTTGATGTACAATGTTTTATTTATTTATTAAAGGTTTATTAAATCTTTCAAAAAATAAGCCCTTTAGAAGAAGTGCATGATGTGTAGCTTATTAAGAAAACTTAATTTAATTTTGAGATTTAAGAAGCTTGAATTACGAATGTCCCAAATATTTGATTTCTGCCCTGAGATGTATGGAGGGGAGAGATGAGCTATTTGAGCCAATGCCTTGACTTCTGATGTCTGTGAGCCAGTGAAAAACATGTTTTCAGAGAGGGCTGAATGCACAGATTTTTTTGTAATGGTTCTCCTTGGTGTGTTCTTGAAGTCTCATTTTAATGTTAAGGTTTTACCACGTGACCTTTACTGATGTCTGGATAAGGAATTTTTTTTTCCTCCACTTTGATTAGTAACCATTTAATGAGTCACTGGTGGTTGATTTTGGCAGTTGGTTTGTGTCTTGGTTTGAAGACAGGTGTCTGCTAAGGAAGGCAGGAACCTCCGTTGGAATGGAAAATACTACCTCCTTCCCTCTGAATTATTGTAACTTTGAAATTAAGGGACTTTCAGGCAAAGATAGGGGAAAAGGAACAACAGTTCTTTACTAGTATGGATAACAAGGCAAACAAACAAGAAACCCCAGAAAACCCAGTAAGCTCTTCCCGCCCTTGAAGCCATTTCCCCTTTGGTGCAGTTCCGCTCACAGCCGGCAGGGGCGCCGGCGGCTCCCGGCCGGGCAGGGCGGGTGCGGTGGTTCCCCCGCGCCTGCAGGGGGCGCTGTGGCGCGAGCTCGGAGACCACACGGTTAATGGGGGCTGGAACGGCAGACGCGCGTACAGCCGGGGTGACAAACCAAATGTAGCAGGAAACTCAGCAACCCTAGCAGGAGCAGCGGGGAGTTGGGCAGACACAGGGTGTTGGGTTAAAATGTAGCGAAAAACCCAGATGCAGCGGCAGAAAACAGCAGGGCTGGGCAGCGCCAGCTGGGCTTCTCTGTAGCAGCTGCCGCACACAGCCGGGGGGACGTGCCCTCCGGGAAGGGGGAGGGGGTCAGGGCCCCGGGTTTTTCCCCTGAGGCACCTGAGTAGATGGTGAGGGTCCTTTCCAGTCAGATCGGGTGTTAATAAGGTCCCAGTCCAACGGCCGCTCTTAGGAGTAAAAGCCTCACTCACGGTAGGAGAAAACAATAACGGGCTGGACTCCGCGGTGGCAGAGAACTCTCTCACGGCAGCAGCAGCTCGACTGTTCCCTCCGATCCCGAGAGAGAGAGGAGCCGAGCCCTTCACTTCCCTGCCAGAGTCTCACGGTATCTCTGCTCCTCCGAAAGAAAGCCCCTCAGCTACCAGAGGGCAGCTGCACCCTTCCCCCCACCTTGGCCACGTCTTTTGTCTCTTTTATCTACCGGTTATTATCATCTCTTAGGCAACAGATGGGAGAAAATTCCCTAAAAGAAAAACAAAAACAAAAACAAAAACAAAAAAAAAAAAAAAAAAAAAAAAACCAAACC
>VZTE01001947.1:245035-305942 GCA_013397775.1 Eulacestoma nigropectus
AAAAAAACAAAAAAAAAAAAAAAAAGAAAAATCCTAACCTCCAAAAGCTTTTTTTTTTAACTGTGAGACTATTAATTCTGAGCACAACCTATGGTGATCAGAGCAAAATCTCCAGATATTTTACAGGGCTTGTACTTAACAGGAGCACTTTTGGTTTGTATTTTAAAACCTTTCCTTGGATAAAAATCCCCATGAGGTGAGTTTCTGCTGTAATTACTTCTTTCCATGGGAGATGGTCCTTTGACACTAAATCCATCCTTTGCTTTAACTCACAGCATTAAAAGTCATGTCCTTGCCAGCATCTCCTAAAGCAGAAGAGCACTTTTTTGGATATGCATAGTAAATATAATCCACATTAATTTTTAGTAGTGGCTGAAGTATTTTTTCCTTCTCTTTTTCTTTTCTCTCGTTTTAGAAAAGTGCCATTTAGAAAAGCTTGATGTTTGCCTTTTTCCAGCAAAAATGCTGTTAGCCAGTGGGCTCCTGGAGTTGTTCCCATGGTTTGTGTTGTCTTGCTGGCCTTGGGTCATTCATCAGCGTGGGTGGATGAGAGAAGTGCCTGTGGGCTGCGAGGCCTCTGTGACCCAGCAGGGGAGTCTTTTTGGAAATCTGCTGGGTCCTGGAGCCACTGAAAGTAGGGGTTTCTGCCTCACTGTGGTTTGAGAGAAGCACCTCTTGGCTTTGCTCTGCCGTTGTCCACATTCAGAATAAACTCACACACTGCTCAAGAGAACTGTGGTACATCAATGTCTCCTTTTCTTGCTCATCATCTAACAAATAAATAGCAACTTGAGCACTGAATAATGTTGCTTTCAGAAGAAGCCTTCATGCATCTTTCTCCTCTGCTGGGAAAATGCTGTCGAATGTTCTAATGAATGAGTTTATTTTGGTGCTGTGGAAAAGACGTGGGCGGTGGCTGCTAGGGGAGTTGTGCTGGTGTGAATGGCTGTCTTGTGAAGCCTGTCGAGACGGCAGCACTGACGTCTGTGTGTCCCGACAGCAAGTGCACTGTGGACAGTGTTTGTGGAAATGCTTACACTGCCCTGCCGGATTGCCCTGGCTGGATGCACAATCAGCTGGGAGGAGCTGGAGACAGATGGCCTAAGTAAAGAGAGGGATGAGCAGCGTGCTTGGACCCCAAGATGGCGTTTCAGACCCCAATTTGGACATATGGTTCCTGTTGGAGCTGCTTGCATTAGGACAAAAACAGAGATTTTGTTTATGTTTGCATTGTGCTGAGGTTTCTCATTATTTTATGATCCACCCACAAGTGTTTTTTTAAGGCAGTTGTGCCCTGCATGTGCCACACTGACCTCACATCTGCATACAGAAGCCTAAAGGGCAGTGTGGTTTAGTGGTGGCCTTGGCAGTGCTGAGTTCATGGTTGGACTCAATGAGCTAAGATGTCTTTTTCAGTCTTAGTAATTCTGTAGTCTCCCCTTTCCTTGTTTTTCTGTGGCATGACCAGTTGTGCAGCCTGCAGAGGAGGGCCTGGTTGCTCCATGGTGTGGACCTGCTGCCTGTGTCCAGCCCAAGGCTGGGATGGAGCCCAGGGATTTCTTGCTGTTTCACACCCTTTCATGCCTGGCGTGCAGTGGGTCCCGTGCTTGTGTTACCTCATGCAGCTTCCCATCAGTTACAGAAACTCCCAGTTTCTCTCCTCTGTAAAATTACCAGGCATCGATGAAGGATTAGTGAGGGATTTTTAATTTAGCACAAATAATTGGATTAAGTTGGAATTTGCTTCTCGTTAGTTTTGGATTAGCCAATACAAATAGTTGGAGCTTGATTTTGCACAAGCACAACAGGCCACAGTGCCACAATGAGCTGATCAGGGCTGCCAGCCACTGCTGATCCATCAGCTATTGGTTTCCTGATTTGTGCATATACATGATGGATTGTTAGAGATGACAACCTGTTGCAGCAGCTTATAAAATTGAGACAAATTATATATTCAAATTAGATATATTTTATCAAACAGTTAAACCAGATAAACTAATTAAACCAATTGAAGCCCTGTCAACATGTGAGTACAGATTTCTGATGTCAAAACTCATTACGTGATTCGCTTAAGAATTCTCATGTCTTTAAAAAGGGTAACCCAGAATGTGCAATCACTCACCAAATCAGGTGAGGGCTTTCAAACTTGAAAGAGTTATCTTAGGTCATGTTCCAGCCCCAGAGGAGAGTCCCCATTGGCAGACCAGCTCCACTGACCCCCCAGCAGGGCTCCATCTATACCCACCCAGCTGGATCTTTTCTGACGTCAGATAAGGTCAAATTAATCCTCACTGGCTGGGCTCTGACCTTCTGC
The DNA here is from genome assembly GCA_013397775.1 of Eulacestoma nigropectus. Classification (NCBI taxonomy): domain Eukaryota; kingdom Metazoa; phylum Chordata; class Aves; order Passeriformes; genus Eulacestoma; species Eulacestoma nigropectus. The sequence goes on from VZTE01001947.1 coordinate 247,350, forward strand.
CCCAGCACAGCCACCACACAGACATTCTGGGGAGACTGGTCAGCATTCCACGCCTGAAACCAGCCATGGCATGGCTGAGGCCAGTCTCAGGTCACATCCCTGCCAGAACACATGGGCCTGCCACACAACCGTGTTGTTCCTTGAGATGTACAACCTGTAGGTGCTTGCTCAATCCATACTAATCACCAATCATACTATATCACTCCCTTGCTCAAGTTCTGTGATACTTTCGCATCTGTAGATTTCAATGGTAAAGGAGAAGTTCCGTGTGTGTTTCTGGCATTAAGAACATTGTCAAAAACCTGCTGATGGAGGGGCTGCAAGGACAGCAGGAGAAATGCTGGATGCAAAGTGCTCACAGCAACGTGCTGTTCCCCAAGATGTCGGAAGCAGGAGGGCATTTCTCTGCTGTGGGAGCACAATCATCACCCCCAGACTTTACCAAACAGGAGCAGACATACTTGTTTTACAGCCCAGGAGACACAGTGCATTCATTAGTGGTCTGTTCATGGCTATCTCATCTCTTTGCTGGAATCTTTCTTCTTCTAAAACTTAGCTTAAATCTCCTGGAAGGAAGATTTTTTTTGTAGTACCAGCAGCCTGCTAATTTTTTCCAAGTAGCTTCAAAGCATTGCCTTAAACAGTCTTATTGCAGTCAGCATTTGTCCCGGGGATGAATTTTTACAATGGGTGCTTTGTAAAACTGTTTAGTGTGTGAAAGATCTTAGTTTTTTTATCTCTTTCTGATGCGCCGCTTCATTAGATTTTTTTTTTCTCTTATCATTTCTGTTTAAGGGTTTGTGAGCTGATCCCTTTATTTTCAGAAGAGAATACCAAATAAACAGTGATTAGCATGAAATATGACTCATGGCTTCCTAAAGGATGTGCTTTAGAACCGGTAAATAGTTGTAATTGCTGTCAGATGAAAGTAGCAAATTGAATACATTCTCGTAATAATTATAAAGAGATAGATAGACTATTCTTTCTCCCAAATCTAATTGGGATTAGTATAGTGTTCAGTTTTCCTAGTAGAGGATGATCTGTGTGAAATTTAAATGTAGTTATAAATGTATTCATAAAAGCTGAGTTTAAGTAAGTGGAAGAAACCTGCTTCTACACAGAGGCCAAGGAAGTAACTATAGTGTGGTTTTTTCTGAGGAGAAAGAATTGAATATAATATTCTATGGCCTAGAGATCATCTCACCTGGAGTGGTGTTAAAGATTCGCTGGGATTGGTGCCAAACTACTAAGGATTTGTTTGCAGGAGACCCTAAGCATGAGCCTTTGAAAAGTCCTCAAATCCCTTCTGTTTCTGCCAGTCACATCTGAGAAAGGGTAGGAGTAGTGTGTTTTTGCAGTATCACTAATTTAAATCAGAAATCATAAAAGAAATAATGATAATACTCAGTAATTCATTACAGAAAACTCTGCGTCTCTTGATGCAGCTGCATACTATTTTAGATCATTGGTTGCTCTGAATCCAGTTAAATCTTCGGGAAGAACCTAGGATATCTGTATGCTGTGGGCATTCGGCAGCAGCTCTGTGCAGTGTGTGGAGGTCTGTCAAAGAGATCTACCAAGGAGAGGTGTCAGGTCTCTTCTCACTTTTCCTTTGGCTAGGACTGGTTTACAGCTTTTCAGACACGAGTCTCTGCTGGAGCTGTCAGGTGTGCCTTCACTGACCTGTGCACTAAGCCCTGGGGATTCTCCAGAGGGATGGCCTCCAGCATCCTGGCCCTGATGGGCTTGTCTATTGTTCACCTGAAGTGACAGCCAAGAGAAGGAGGAGGGTCTCTGCCAGCGTGCTGTCCCCCCTGTGCCAGTGTGACATCCTGCCACACTGTGCTCTGTGCACATGTGTTCCGGCAAGCCTGGATAGTCCTGGTAGGCAGGAAGGGACACGGGAGTGTTCTCAGGGAGCTTTTCCTGCCCTTTACCACTGTTAAGTGACTGAAGTTGCTTTCCAGCTGCAGGTGGATTTGGGTTCCCTCAGGTTGCCTAGCAGTAAATCACTGTGTCAGAGCCATGCAGGCAGCATTGATGTGATCAATACTGGGTGTTTCATCAAACAGCACAGGTGGGGAGTGGACAGGACAGTGGGGCTTCTTTCCTCAGATGCACCATTCGGGATGTCACCTGTGGGGAGAAATGCCACATGTGCATGTGGATTGCTGCCTTTTCCTAGTGCTGGCAGCACCCAGGTTACTGCTTTGCCATGCCAAACAGCGGCCAGAGGCTCTGCAGTCAGCTTGTTAACAAGGAAATGATTTTAAAAGAGCCAGTTTTGTAGCTAAACTTAGTACCCTTGGATGCCGTCCAAAACTCTGCAGCAATAACGCAGCAAATACAACTGTTCTAAAATACATTAAATATGCAGGTTGCCTGATGATAGCTAAGCCCTTGCAGACAAAGAATAGGTGAAAAACACTAACTTGCATTGTGTGCATATATAGGATGGTTAATCATTTGCAAATAAACATCTAAGTGGGGAAAAAATAATAAACCATCAAATTGCAATGTTACAGGAATGTGTTCTTGGCAAGAACTCTTTCGCTTCTAAACTGAAATTCTTACTCAAATCTGAGCTGTAAAATACACCAAAGGGGAAAAAAAAAATAAGCCTGTTTCAGTTAAACAAAAGCAGTGGATTCAGCATTTGCTAGAGGCAGATTTTGAAGAGGAACTCAGGCTGAAACTAGCACAGGAATCCTAATTAGCGTGTTTTCCTAACAATAGCATCGTCTTTCCAAATGAACAGGGGTGTAAAACTGAGTAATTTTTAGCAGAATGATGGTTTGGTTTTGAGGCACAATATGATGAATCTGCACTTAGAGCATTCCCAAAAGTCTGTCCTGATGCAATTCTTCCAGATTTCACCTTCTTAAGTGTATGTATGAACACCGATTCACCTGAGTGTTCAAAAATAACAAAATAACACCCATCGGGCTCAAACTGATAGCAGGCAGATGATTCAGGTTTTTGAAGGTTATTTGTATTACGGCACATATTTTAAAAAAAAAAAAAGACCTCATAGCTATTAGTAATTTTTGTATGTGGCTATTAATAGAGATTTTAGCATATATTTTCCTAAAAAACCCACGACCAACCTCCAGAGAAACAACTCCCCAACACAGCTCAGTTAGATGTTGATGGGCTTGGGCTGAATGCAGTCTTTTAAACTGATTTAAGCAAATAGCATGCAGATTTACTGTACCATATTTCTGGTACTGAGGTGAAGTACTGCTTTTTAATTAAACAGTGATTCGGGGGGAAGAGGGTATTTCTAGGCCAGCTCAAACCACATAAACGTGAATGTCTTGTGCAGATACAGGTATGTGTTATTTTCAGTTTCTGCTATGGGTTATGTTGGCATTTGTAGCTTTATAAACATTTGCTGAGAACTTATGTGTCAGGATCAGAAGCTGGATCAGCAAGGGGATGCAAGCAGTAGGCAGAGGTTGAAGGGGAGGAGGTGGATGAAGCTTGCTCTAATAGCTGGAAGACTCCTAGCTGCAGTCTGAACTCATGGTGGGGATTTGGACCACCTCAGTGCCAGCTGGACTGTAATCTTCTGCAGCATCCTTTTACCCAAACTGGGGAGATGGGTGGACTGCAAGACAGGGGCGGGGGGAACTGACTGGATCATCATATGCAAAGGAGAGTTGTTAAAGGTTCTATTTCAAATGGCATTCCTTTTGGGTGGATAGAGTGACCAGTGCTGTTTAGCATCTCCATGGGTATAGAGATGATGGAGGCAGGGTATGGTCTTTTCCCTTTGTACCAGAGATCCAGTTGCTTTAATTACCTTCTCAGCCTAGCTAACAGGTACAGAGAAGATATTTTTTAGTTTGTATTTGTTTGTTTGAAGTTGAGAAGTTGCTTAGGAGCTGGGAAAAAAGAGAGATTTGGAAGTGATGGTGATATATATTCCTCTCAGACCCTTCTTACATCCTTGTAGTAATAGAAATGAGCAGCAGACCTGACCCCAGGCTCTGTGACCCAGGAGGAGCAAGGTTCCATCTTCAGTATGGGAATATGTACAGTGACTTCTGGAGCAGTCACAGTGAGCACCTGATCAACTCCTATATTGAACTGCAGCTGATTCCAGTAGGAGATGCACCCGTCTGCATTTAGAAATGCTGAGCTAAATTTTGGAAATCTGGTCTGTTGCAACTGGAGGCAAACCTGTCAGCTTTGTTTTACCTATACATATATACCTTTCAGTGAAGCAGTTTGAAATGCAGGTACGTTGTTAAGAGACTGACAAAGCACAAATGGCAATCTTCAGATTCAACTGATTAAAGGATTCAGAATGTGTCCACTGTATTAAGAGTTTTCCCAACAGCAGCCATTGTCTGTCTGGGTTCTATTGGGTACATAGGCTGGGTTATGCTGTTGTTTTATTTCAGTTTTGACTGTGGTCACATTATGGCAAGAGCATGGTTATCTGATAATTGCAAGTAATATCTCTTCTTCTTGTTCCAAGTCCAGTTTTCTGAGGCAGGAAGATTGCTGGTGGTAGAGCCAGGGTTTGTGAAAGGTGCCTGGCAGTGGGTGCTGCCTTAGAGAGCCTGGGGTGGAGGGAAGGCTGTGCTCCCCAGGAGGATGGGGACAAACACAGTATTTTATACAGGAGTGAGGAGTGAGCAGCTCATTCCCAGCAGTGAATCTTGAAGTGAAGCAGAAGTGCCTGGCAGATGCCTCTGTGTTCGGTGTGGTGTTGAGGTTTTTAACAGCCAAACTATAAAATGTAATGTTTGAAGGGAGCAGGAGCGGATTGATTTTTACTCCTTCAGAATGTTTTCTTGGCTGCTGTTCCAAGACATGGGAGTTGTGTGGGTTCTTTAGGACTGTCTGGCCTGAATGAGCTTTGCTTACTGTAGGAATGATGACAGGAAAAGGATTTCAGGAAACGTAGCTTTTAAAGGAAGGTGCCTTGATGAAGCTTATGCAAGTGCTGTATTATGACCTGAGCTTCTAACATTTGTTCAAGACCCAGAGAAATTTGGAAAAGTGCTCACATAGGTCCTTCCACGTTTATTTGAAGTCTGACTTTTCTATCAATGTGTTTCAATGTGGGCAGGCAGTCACTGAGGCAGAAGGGAGGAAGAAGAATAGGTTCACTGCCTAACTGGTGATATTTGCAAAATAGGAACCTCATTTTGTACGTTCAGCTTTGGCCTGGGCTTGGCTTCTGCTTTTCTGACACAGCTATTCTGTGTCCAGAAAGAACCCGCAGCAGTGCTTTCATGTTAAAATTTCTGGTTTAGGCGAAAACCAGTTTTCTTGCTTGGAAGTCAGAGTTTTGCTCCCTCTGGGGAAGCCTGTTATCTGGTTACAAGCTAGTACATGATGGAGGCATGCTAGAGAGTGGTAGTACACTAAATGCTGCAGCTGTAATTGAACCACACCAAGCATCACCTGCTTTTAAATTATTAATGAGTTTGAACTATTTATAAGCAAGGAACAGTGTGAAAAGAGAGGGCTTGTTTGTCTCTGAAAGAAAGTCCTGTTAAGGTCTAGGAGCATGCATTTATATTGTATATTCTGAAAATGCAAAGTCTAGAAGGGGTGGCACCATGGGTCTGGCACTCAAGTGTCTGGGTAAGGCATCTGGCACCAGCGGAGCCCAGCATCCATCATCATAAGAGCATCGTTGGCTTCCTCCTCGCTCCTCAGGAGGACATGCTGCCTTTAGCCATTTCATGTAATGTTAAAATGGCTCCAGGTGGTTGCCATGCTTGAGTGGTTGGATTGAGGTGTCCATCACTGCCAGAAATATTGCTCTGCTCAGCTGACCCTGCTGCTGCCGAGTGGCCCCAAGTTACAGCGACCTGGGGAGCATCTCCAGAATGGCACAGGATAGGTCATGGTACTTTGTATCTCACGGTCTGGAGGTATTGGGAATGAGGCATTTCGTCCTCTCCATTTCAAGAACTTGATGCAAACTGCCTGATGACATTTGTTCAAGTGAAAAACTCCCAGGTAATAGTATAGGTAGGTTTTGGTTTCCAAACAGGAAAATAAGAGGATGAAAAACAATGGTATAAGAGGATGAAAAACAATGGTACAGATCAGATTTCAGGGGGGAATAGACTGCTGTTGGTATTCTCAGATGTGGTTTGATCTCAAAGAGAAACAGATCTTCACTTCATCATTTTAAACCAATTTCATGCTTCGGCAGTTCTACCCACTCCTGTCATCTCAGCACCATGGGTTGCAAATGGGACCCGTGCAACTTGCAGGAGCTGAAGCATTGCTGCAACACCCTTCCTGGGCTCAGCCCTGTGGATTATATGGAGCTAGAAAGGCCAAGCAAAGATTCTTTTGATGTCCATAAAATTGAGACCTTAAATTGGGCTGTTCAGAAGATTGCAACATCTTATAAATGATGTATTGGAGCAAAAATAGCGACTGCTTGTCTAACTTCAGGGATTTAACTGTGAGGCTGTGACCTCTAGAGGCTAAGAATAAGCAAACAGCTTTCCATCACTCCCTGCTCCAGCAGAGACATGTTCCTGTGGTGACACATTTTTGTAGCATCTTATGAACTCTTGTTTCACATGGTGATTCCTCTAACTTTGGAAATGTAATTATAGTGCACCGTAAATTTTTTACTTTTGGCAAGATTATTAGCGATGGCCATTTTGTTTGCAGAGATCATTTTAATAGCTGTTCTTAAACTAATACCTTAAATTGGTAGTGGACATCTAGACTCAGTAATACTTGTGCCTAAAGTGCCACATGGATTTTTTTGCACATGCATATTTAAGTGCATGTTAAATTCGGTTTAAGTAACCTCTGCTGCTGCAGTGGGGCCGTTTCGGGGATGTAATAGGCAGCCACAATTTGTTATCATTGGCATTACACACCAGAGAAGCAGGGAATAGCTGCTCCAGCTGAAAGCACCGTGTCCAGTGTGCCTTAGCTTACAAGCTCAGGTGGAGTCACAGATGGTGCTGATATTGAGTACTAGGGATGGAGCCTTGTACATCCTAATTAACCAGCAAAGTGGTCTTGATTCCCGTCTGTGGTGTTTGCAGAATAACATTGTGGGTTTTCTCTGGTGTATAATTTAATGTCTGAATCTTTCAGTTGCTGTCTGTCTGTTTTCATGGTGTTAATAGGACAGTCCCCATGCTTGCTCTGCCATAAACAGGAGAATTGCTAAACGGGATCAGATCTGTGGTAATTCAGAGGAATGTGCAGATAGACCATAACCTAGACTTAGGAAGATAAGTTATTCGCAAAGTCTGAAACCATAGTCTTTGTTCCAGTCAATACTGGATTTTGTGGCAAGCCCAGAGATCCTGGTGATGTGTGGAGGTGGAAGATCCCTCTCTCAGACCTATGGACATCCCTTATCTCACCTCTGCCTGCAGCATTGAGTTCTGCTATAACCTTACATCTTTATATGCTGGGAGGAGAAATAAATAGTTTGGTTTCGTTTTGTTTGGGTTTTTTTTACTATTTAATAAACGTAGGTTGCAATTTAAGGGCTGTAGTTGCTCCTAGCTGACCTCATTGCTGCCATCACTTTAGGTGCTGCAGACTGAGCTGTATGCCTGTGAATGTACGCTGAGGCTCCTCTTTCAATCTGCTCTCTTTGCAAGGGGGAAGGTGGTAGAAGAAGGGAATCTCTGCACTAGAGAGCAGGGGCTCCAGTTTTAGTTTCTCTTTTGATGAATTCGGTGTGTGCAGCCCGTTCTCCTTTCCTGGTTGTGATGGGGAAGGACTTCCTCCTCTTCATGGCTATTTGAGGTTCATAAGGAACCCAGTATTCAGGAGATTGTGCCTTTTGGGTGACATAGTTCAAGGGGCAGTACTTTGATGATGGTGCATATATTTTTCTTGAAACAAAGACTCTCCTTGCATAAGCAGTGCTGTGCTTGCCCTGTTGCTTCATGAGACCTATGTTCTGGCAGGTGGCTGTGCTCTGTCATTTGGTAATGGCCTAGATGCAGTGGTGTTGATTTGGTGATCATTTTTCTTCTGTTCTCTTGATTTATGCTTGTGAACCTTTCTACTGCCTGGGTTTTTTCTTGGTTTTGGTTTAGTCTTTTTTTTGTTAATGATATTATCCTTTTGTTCTCAGTCTATTTTAAGGCTTAAATTGTTCAACATGCCATGACAGGACTTTCACAGAGTGTCACAGGCCACTGTTTTCTCGACTCCCTTAGTCCAGATAAAGAGCGGGATCTTTCACTTCCCTCTGCAGTCATCCTGGCCCCAGCACATCTGGAGTGAAGGTCTCCTCCCTGGTGGGGCAGGTGAGCAGTCTTTCAGAGCAAAGGTCTGCTGTGCAGTTTGCAGAGTCACACAGATGGCACAGAGGATCTTGGAATAAATGGGAATTCTGGGACTAAATAGGTTTATAAGAATTAGAAAACCGTAATGAATATCCAAATAGCTTTGTAATACGGTGTTGCCACAGAAACAGAGTTTGTACAGCACCTCATCATCAGAATTGTGCCAATACTGTCTCCTACTTCACCCAGTTGTACAGCTCTTTTAAGCAGCTTAGAGCCCTTGGCTTGAAGTATCATGGGGGTTTTCGAAACAAGTTAGCAAAGAGAACACCCAGCTGGCCTGAAGTCAGCATGGAGCACAGGGGAACCCCTGCTTGCTTTTGCTTCGGGGCAATGCAGATGCAGTGTGGCAAGGGCTGGGACCATCCTGGTGTTGCTGGTCCACCCTCAGCTGTACCAGGTGGGCTTGGTAATGGCTCCTTCAGTCCGTGGGACTGCTGTCTGCAAGGAACACAGTTTCCTGCTTCCTCACACTGAGCTCAGAGCCTGTGGCTTGGAGCATTAATGACTGTGGGCATTAACAGTATGTGCAAATGAGGCTGGGCATTTTCTCTGTGCCAATGGACCCATGGAGAAATGCCTCATTTTATTTTACAGACAGTGCTAAACCATGGTTTTCCCACACCCACCCTTTCTTCCCTGCCTCCACTCAGGCTCGGAGTGAGTGATGGATGAAGGAAGCAGCATGCAACTCCATGACAAAGTGGGGTATAAGCATTCTGTGAAACATGCTGCAAGTGCAATATTCAGCCTCCCAAAATAAACTCTGAAGTAAGCCCATTCAGGGGCAGGCAGCAACAGCAAACATCTGAGGAAAATACAAAAGCTGCCTGGAGAATCCCCAGGGCTGCACTCTGTGGAGGGGCTCAGGGCACCACAGGAGCAGTGCCGAGTACCCAGGGGGTCTTTTTCTTAACGAAAAACACAGCAACCCCCCCTTGTGCTACAGACAGTTAATTAAAGAACAGAATGTGGTTCTTTTGCTTCTTGGTGATAACTGAGTGCCAGATGATGGGATGTAGTAGAGCTTTCCTCATGTAAGTACTAGTATGGTGCTGTGAAAATGAGACTGGCATTAAAAACAGACCTCCCAATTAATACTGGAAGTTGAGTGCTCTGGGTTCTTATGTATGAAATTAAACATTGTGCGTCTGATGTAAAATGCTTGCAAGACAGGTAATTAATAACATTAGAAGCTAATTAACTGGAAGTCTTGTGTATCTGATGATGACTACATGAGCAGACTTGATTTGCAAATCACTCGGGATGTTGTGGAGAGGACTGGGGCTTTTGTTCTCCTGCTCCCTTAGGTGGGGAGGGGACAAGTCCAAGCAAGGGCTTGGTGCTGTTGTAGGCTTGTTGCAACCTTTCATATTCCTCACCTGGAAACATAGGGATGAGCGAATTAGCAAACAAGTTCATGCTTCCATGTTTCCAGTCCCAGTGACAAGGATCCAGTGGGAGCTGGTGGCTGACACCTGGGAGGAGGATGTAGCAAGGCTGGGAGTGGGTTTGCGTTAATGAGATGGTGCCTGCCTTGGCCCATTGCTCCCCTGTGCCCAGGTCACACCGAGTGACGTCTGCCAGGGCCGCAGAGAGGCAGAGCTGCACTTCCAGCCTAATTAGCAGCAGAACATCCTCCAGCACAGGAATGCTCTGGCTTCTCTCACATTCCTGCTTCCATCCAGCAGTAGCAGCACAAGGGTGGATGGGTCTTCAGTGGGAAAGGGCTCAGTGACACCTTGTGGTCCCCATAATCCATTCCTGGAGAGCTGCTGCCTTGTTTCGTCATTGGATTCGGCATTGGTCAACTCAGGATGGATTTTGGGGGGAAAAACCCCGGAGGTTAGCAACCCTGTGCTCTTGCTGTCCTGTGCTCCAGCTCCCTTCCTAGTTGGCAGCATCATCTTCAGTCTTCGATGTGGGGTTTTGGAGGTGCTGTGGTGAGTGGTAGGGATGTGCAGGGGACAGTGCAGCATGCCCAATCTGTAGGATTTGGGCACCTTGCTGCATAGGGGTGATTGAGTTGTTCCCTACCATCCCTGGCTGCAGGTCCTGTGTGTGGAGCAAAAATGTTTCAGGTGTAGGTGCTGCTTTTAATGCAAACCCCCTCAATATGAGCACTTGGAAACCCTGATGGAAAAGGGCCAGAGACCTCAAACCAGCAAGGCCATGGGGAAAAGTTAAAAGGGGAAAAATGTAAGAGTGAGCTGTGTGTCTGCTTTTATCTGGTTTGGAATGTTCTCCCAGCCATGGGGGATACTGCAGGCTGCTCCCTGCACTGCCAGTGCGAAGTGGCAACTTGAAGGTGCCAAGAGGGAGTGAGACCCTTTGGAGCTTTTTTTTGCCCTTCTGACAGGTAGTAAACAGGGCTCTCTTCTCATTATTACTAAATCAAAACTCTATTGATTCCTTCTGTGAAAATCCAGTGTGACATAAAATGTTTTATTTATGCTTTTAACCCGGGCTTGCTGCAAAAATGCTGTTTTTGTAAATAAATGAAATTAAATTCATTGCCAAGCCAAAGGCTGTAAAAACAGTCCAGCTCTCCCTGGCGTCTCCTGGTTGATGAGAGGCTCAGTCGTACTGGCTGGTCCCAGCAGAGTTATGGCGCTGCCTGTGAGCTGCCTTGGGCACCGCTGGAGTGGGAACAGGATCCAGCTCTATGTGCAGTGTCAGGACCAAAAGCCCTGTCATGTCCTTGTCTGTCCCCTGTCACTGCACTTCCTCCAGGAGTTCAGAAGCTACCAAAGTGCTAAAACACCTTTCCCTTCCAAAGAGTACTCCCTGTCTGCTCCAGAAGAAGGAAGCAAAATGCAAAAGGTTTTGAAAATAAAACACTAGTCAGCGATGTGTCTCTGTCCACTTTGTAGCTGTATTCTGTAAAGGACATGCCAAAAGAAGGAAAGCAGGTCACTGATGCTGTGTGCTGCTGCTCTGCTGTTGGGCTGCCAGGGGAAATGACCCCACCATGGGTTTGGTGAGCAGGAATGTCCAGAGTTATTGGGACCTGTTCAGACCCCGCAGCTGACCCTGTGCAGGGGTGGTCGTGCAAGGCACTGGAGATGAAGGCAGCGTGGCACTGCTTGTCAGCACAGCATTAATTGTGGTTGTTTAGTGTGGTGATTAGTGGTGTTTGTTCAGATGTCTAACATAGCAATTAGCCCCATGAGGGTGTTCACTGATAGGTTAGGAGTACTTTCTGCCAAGGAGTACTCAGCATCTCCAGCCTCCCAGTGCTCCCAGGTAATGTAGTGCTCCTGCACATCATCTCAGAAATAGTACAAGGTGAGGTGACCTGCTGGCACAGGGATGCTGCTGGGCTGCCATCCAGTCAGAACCCAAATTGTCACTGGTGCTGTCTCCAGCTCAGCTCCTGAAGTATGTGATGTTCTGCTTCTGTCAGGGATCTGTATGGCTTGACCTGCATTGCTCCATCTAATGCTTTGGTTGAACCTCTCTTAACAGGAATGACTTTTGAACCAGAGAAGGGGCCCATGGCTAAAACCCACTGTAATGTGCTAGACATCCTTAGCTGCTACAAAGCCATCACTGATAAGTTATCTGGGATCATGTCCCTTGTTTAAGACCATGGGATAGGAGACAAAATACATCCCCTGGTGCTGAAAGAGAAAGCTATTGATTTTTCTTCCACTGGGTGAGATTGGTTTCTGCGTATGATGGATGACAGGTTGAAGTGTAACATAATCCCCAAGCTGTCGGGGTTTGGTGCTCTCTGGGACCAGTGCCATCTTATTCCCAAAGCTATCAGGACCGTCGGGCTGCTGGTACTACTCCACAGTGCTGCCCTGCTCTGGCGAAGGAAGAAGGAGGCATCCAACGGCAGCTTTGCAATGGAGTGTTAAATTAGCAGAACACTTAAATGTGAGCAGTAGATTAAAAAGCTGGGGCCGAGAAGTACTGTGGCTCTCAAGGGAGGGGAAAATGCACTAGATTTAAGGAAATAGGCTGTAGAGTGTCAGCAGCTTTCTCTGGGGGTTTGCTTGCCTCTCCATCCAAGGCCTGACAGGAGAAGGCTCTGCCTGCTGCAGGGAATGCTGGCCTGTCCCACTCCCCTGCTCAGGTCTGCTCCAGGAGTGCGCTCATGGCATCTTCTACTCTTCATCCTCCAGGTCCCAGAAGTGCATGAGGAACATGGTGCTCTCTGTAAGTTGAAGGCAGCTACACAAGCAATTTGGGGAGAAATGAGTTATTCCTGGTACCTCAGGGGTTTTAGGCTGTAGCCCAGTGCTGAGCAGCTGCAGGACTGCACTCCAGTCTTCAGGTGAGCTGAGGACATGGAGCCCTGGGGGGCCCAGGGAAGAGGTTCTGGGTAGGCAAGTCCCTGCAGAGGTATTTTTGATGGGGCTTCTACCACATGGCTGATGAACATAATCACCTGGGGAGGTTTCTGGAGGAAAAAGAACCAGAGAATTGGTTCCAAGCCAGGTGAACTCTGGTGAGAATAGTTTCCCACAGTTCTTCATAATTTAAAAACAGTTTCTTTAGACAGAGTTGTTTTTAAGACTTCCCGATTTTTATCAGGAAAGCAAGCTGACTTTTTCCTGGTTTTAAAACTAAAACGAAGAAGAAAAATAGCTGCTTGCAGTAAGTGCGTGTCACGGGAAAGCAAAGAATAGAGGTGCAAGAGATGAAGCTGCAATAGGTGTGTGCCAGGCACCCTGACACTTCCAGCAGCCCCTGCCTTGATGGGGAGGGATGCTGGACCACTGGCATCCAACCCAGGTAAATGGTTGCTACCTCCTTACTTCCAAAAAAACTTCTTTGAGAAGGGCAAAGCTGTTGACAAACCCATCAGGGAAGACACCAGTGCTGAGAAATGCTGTCTGTTGACTGAGAGTTTACAGAGCAAGATCAATTGTATGTTGGTTGCTGCTTCATGCCCAGAGGCAGGGAGCTTCAAAGTGAATTATACAAGTATTGCATGTCCATACCGGGAGGGTGGCTGCTGGAAGGAGCCTTCTTCCACTCTCTCCCTGGCAGCCCTTCAGGCAAGAGCAGAGCTGGCTGTGGAAGAAGCACTAATTCAGCCCTGGGGCAGCAATGCCATGGCCAGTAACAACAGCTTGGCTGGACATGGTTGAGTGGAAATGCTGAAGCATAAGGGAACAGGGGAAAACATTGCACTGAAGATGCATTCTCACTGTGGTGTCAGGCTGTGCCTCCCTGAGGGAGTTCCCTGGCCTTCCCTCCCATTCCCGCACGTGTACCCACACGCGTACCCATCCACCAATGCTGTGTGCTTTCTTGTTATTCCAGGGCTTCTCCTTGGACACCCCTGTCTGCCCTGGGCTGAGGATAGAGCAGGGCTGCTGGCAGTGATCAGGACTCTGCTGTGGCAGTGATGAAGGCCAGCCCCAGGGCACCTGGGGCAGGGAGCAGTGCCAAGGGTGACTGCATCCTGCTCAGCACAGAGGTCCTGTGGCAGATCCCACTGCTCAGGATCTGAAGCCCTCTCTGCTGAGGAGCTCTCCACAGGCCTTATGCTCCCATGGGGATGCAGAACCTGGCAAGGCCTGACTTGGTGCACCAAGGTCTGCCTTGGTCTCTCTTTTGGCTATTGAAGGTATCACCTTTTTTCCCAGTACTGTTCTTTTGCTAGAGGAGTCTGCTGTATAACATCTTGGTGTTTCCCCCACTGGTGGGAGAAGTCTCCAGAGGGCATCTGAAGCAGAGGGTCTAGGTGGTCCTTTGCCCTGGGCTGTTCCTGAAATGTTTATAGCACCAAAGGGTAGGGCTGTCCTGCAGAACCAGGAGCAACAGGCATCCGAGGGAAGAGCACTGCAGCAAGACCGCATCTGCTGCGATTCCCTGTGCACTGTGATAAGCTGTCTTGATTTCTTTATGAATTATTTAAAATGCAGGAATTGCAAACAGAAGTCTGGCTCGCTGGTTTTATTGTGTGCACAGGCCAGATTAGAGCAGGAAGCTTCATTACAATGAGCTTAGAAGTCTTCAAAGACTTGGATATATTTTCCCCTTCATTGATAAGCAATATTGATTTCAGCAGTGGTTCCCTGCTGCGCCTGGCCACAGGAGTGTGATACTCCTGCAGACCCAGAATTGTGCATTAGCACAAAACTGTGCACTAAGTGTTGAGCAAACTAGGTTTTTTTCCCACAGGCTGTCAATTCACCTGTGGGAGCAAGGGTTCATAAGATGTTTAAAGGGGAAATGTGTATTTTTCTGTGCCTGGTAAGCCCATCAGAGCTGCTGCATCGTATTGCTGCCCCTCATGCTGGCTGCCAGAGTGCTGGTCATCTCAGTGCAGAGAAAAGCAGGTTATCTCAAACCTACCCTATACCTGTAGAGAGCTCTTCCCATGTAAGAGGAGTGTTTTCCTGCTGTCTATGTGCTGAAAACGATGCTTTAGGTAACGTGCTGCTTCCAATGAAATCTTTCTTCTTTTTCAAGCATAACATTTTATCACATATTGTGGTGCTGCAGAAGAAAAAAAAAGCTTTCCTCCTTTTTACTGGCCAACTAAATGCAGGATTTTGCTGGTTTTTGAAAAGGGATTGAGCATCCTGCTACCAAGAAGAGCATCCTGCCCAGGCCAGGCATGCAGGTACCAGTGACAGAAAAGAATATGATGGTCTTAAAGGGGTTAGGAGAGATAGGAGAAAGACATGCTTCTCTGGCCCTCACAGGCTCTTGGCATAATTAAGGCAGGCAGCTAACAATGCTGAGCTCATGGTGTGGAGTAAACCAGACTGATCAAAAGCCATGGTTAGAAACATTGCCATTATGCAGATTCATATGTGAAGAGTTATCCTAATCAACTATTCTTCTTATATCACATCAGTGGCACTCACCCAGGTTTGGTGACGCAGCCAGACAGTGTGTAACGCTGGGGTCTGTGTGCCTAGAGAAGAAACAGCTCCCATGGTTCATGCACAGTGCCACTGCTTTTTTGCCTGCTTGTACTTCTTAGTTTTTTTCAGAAGCAAAATAACAAGACAAAAGTTAAAAAAATTAGTGCTCAACTTCCTTTGCTGCAGAATCCACTTCCTTTTGTTGTGATTCAGAAGTTACCCAGAAAAATATCACTAAAATAAGATGTACCTGATAATACCAGGTCATAAATACCTGCTCATGCATATCTAGATACTGGAGTGTTGACTGTGCCGTGGAGAGCTGTGGGAGCTGTTCCCACTGGACTCCTGTGAGTTAAGATCTACCCAAAGTTGGGATTGCAGGAGCATGTTGGAGGTGCCTGCTGATCAGCTGTTAATGGGCTCAGCCAAGTTGAAATTCAACCTCTTATTTGAGCTCTTGGACTATTCTCAAAGAGATTTGAGTTCTGTGAGGATTTAAGCTCAAATTGGATCCTGATTTGCATGACTAATAATGTGTGTATGATGCTCCACATAGCAGCAACCATGACCCGAGCTCACATGCAGCAGCTTCTCCTTGTCAGATATGTTTGACTGTAACATTAAAATCACAGGAATGAGGGAGCAGCAACTTCTGTATCTTGAGCTCTTTGGATGCACTTGAATCACATTGAATTTTTGGTTGTTTTTTTCATTTTTCACTTCCAGAGTGATAAAGACCCAAATGTTTTATAGCTGAAAAGCCAGATGCCAAAAGCTGAAACTATAAGAATATACAATATTGTGAGTTGTGTCATAAAGCCATGTGAATATCAGTGCTGAATCCTAGAGGCTTGATTTTCTTCTCCTTTACTAATTTAAATCCAAATTAACCCTGTTCAGCTGCTTCAGGCTGACATGAGATGGGCCCTGAATTAGGCTGTTTCAGTCCTGAGTAGGCTCTCATGTTTGCATAGGGTTTGGAAAGGCAGCACTCTTGGATGCTCTTATCTGGATCCAAGTTTCTTTGGCATTGATCTTGCCCTTCTACCAATCGGAGATCCAGGCTTGGAGTTTCATCATTGGTTTTGGTTAATTAAAAATTGGCTTCACTAGTGCCTGATATGAAGTGAAAAGCACACGCACTTCACACCATGGTCGCTAAATATTTCATATTATCCCTGGATTTTTTCAATGTTTTTGGCTTACCTTTGTAACTTAGTTGTGTTTGCTGCAGCTGGAGGGGATTAGAGCCCTTTTTCTTCTCTCCCGTCAGCTGGTTTGTTCTTTGCAGTCAAGTTGTGAACAGTTCTGTTTGTTTTTCTGCTGGTAAGTCTGAATGAGAGGTGGTGATTAAATAGAATTATGATGATGATGGAAATGTTGACAGCCGACAGTGAACAGTGATGGCAAAGATCTGTAGCAGGTGTTTTGTACCTGGAGTGTACTAAATCAAAGGAAATAATTAAGAGCAGTTAATTTAGAGGTGAGTTGAGTGAAGGCAAGAAATACTGGAGTCCTTGCAACTTTTCAGTGCTGTTCAGATTGGCTGGAAAGAAGCATGGGGAATGGACGTGCATCCTCTGCAGGTACAGGTCAGGTGGCAGGGAGCTGAGGGGCAACAACCAATTGCAGCTTCACCTTTAGAGAGCTTTGTCTCCTGTTTCTGGCTGGTGTGTTTTGAGGCCAATACTTCAAAGTCCACTTTATCTTTTGTTCACAAATGCTGATGCGTTTAAATGAATGGTGCAGTGCAGTTGCTATAAATAAGCAAGTGTCAATATGACACTTTAGCAGATGAAAGGCTCGTTGATGGGAGCCAGCCCTGATAATGGCTCTGCAGGTTCCCTCAGAAGTCTGCAGGACAAAGCAGAGGAATCAGGGTTGCGATCTCTTGCAGGAACTTTCTGATCTTGGCGGTGGTGCTTGCTCTGTGCAGGATGGGAAATAGCAAAATAATGGAGAAACCATTTATTGTTACTCTTGTAGAAAGATGGAGGAGGACTGGTGGAGGTGGCTATGATAAACTGGTATTTTATGTGAACATTTTTCTGTCTTAACCTCTCTCTTGCGGCTGCAGGAGCCTGTAGCTGTCAATCCAGATCAGTTCTTTCAGCTATCTGTTTAGCATCCCTTGCCTGCAATTCTTTCTCTGGTTTTATTTGTAAAAGTAAAATATCAGCAAGCTATTCCAACCCCATCCCCGCATCTCTTGCCTGTGGCTCTTGGGGGTGTGTGTATGACACACCTCGTGCCAGAAGATAAATGTTCTAATAGCAGATGCTGCGTGTCAAGATCTCTGGACATGGCAGGGCAGTTCTGGGTTTAATAAAATCCATACAGCCTTCTGCCTTATTGTGGCCCTGCTGAAACTGAGGAGGTTTGGCTTGAGGGCGTAGCATGGTGTTGCTGCAGAGAGACCCACTGGAGGATGTTCTCCATGGAACATCTCTTTTGCTGTCCCCCAGTGCTTCTCCCTTGTGCATTAGGATTCAGGATGATGCTATATCTCAGCATCATTGCAGAATCAGGCCTTACTTGCATCTGGGTGCTGCAGCCTCTCTCTGACAATTGGCTCAAACCATGCATCAGCCAGTGGAATCGAGGTGGCATTACTTGGTCCTGTGCTTTGAGGCAGGCACGTTTGGGCAAGGAAGGGACCAACATGCTGTGGACAAAGCCACGGGCCAGCTTCCAGCTGAACATCCAGGGGCATATCTTATTGTTTATTTTGTTTCGTTTATTTGCTGAGAGCTCAAAAGAATTGCACTCAAAAGAATTACTCAGGAAGAGACTTCCTCCTTTGGAGACAATCCTCCAGGCTTCTCTTGGGTTTCAGCTGGCTCCAGGCTGGCTCTGTGTGGCCAGGCATGCAGGGCCACTGGGCTGTCCCAGTGCCTGTGGAGGCACCAAAGGCTGCTGCCATAGATACGGGAACAAATAGCTTGTTCAAAGCATTGGCTGCAATTTGAAGGCTGTTTCCTGGAAGGACAGTGAATTTCCTTCTACGGGCAGCATCAGTTGACAAGGATGTGTTTTATTTTCATGTCTGTCACCAGGCCAGACAGGCTTGGTGGTGTTGGTGCTTGGGTGTTCCAGCTGGGATGCAGGCACTCTCATCCTCTGGCATTTCTAGGGGTATCCTCCTCTGTAAAAATGCTGTTGGCATAGAGATGAATTTTCTTAACAAGGAAACTGATCCTTTCCCCAGGCCATGTTCTGTTCCTGGCTACACCAAAGCAATTTGGCTTCAAAGTATGGAGAGACTGGCTCCTTTTTGGGGGTTTGTGACTTTGCTGTTCCAGCACAGTCCATGGGTGGGTATAATGAGCCACTGGCCACTGCCGATTCGGGACTGCCTTAGAGTGATGCAGGGAGCAAGCAGCTTGCCTGTTTCACTTCTGTTTCTGCCTGTTTTTCTCTGCAGCGACTGTTCCTGTTCCCTGTTTTTACTGGGCAACAGTTGCACATTGTGCTGTGCTATTCCTCACGCTTATTTTCTCCTGGATTTTATTTTTAATGGTACCAGGGCTATGATGATGGCTGTTTCTTTCCCCCTGCTGTAATAATTGGTTCTTCAGGAGAACTGAAATAGGCAGCTCTGCCTTCATGCTGGATTGCTTAATGCATTTTAGTTTAATTAATTACATTGTCCATTTTGGTAACGTCACAGACGAGGCACAGGAAGTTAAGGCCTGGAGTGGCGCAGGCTAGCACAGCCTTTTAGTGCTTTATAAAAGCTTATGTTAGAGGTGTGTGTTGTTGTTTTCCCTCAGTAGTGGCTCCATTAATGCTGTAGCTCTGCAGTGGGGCTGAGGCGGGTGTTCCCATTCTGCATATTTGAATTTGTGCTCTCAATGTCCTTTTTTCCAGCCTCTTGAATGGAAAACAATCCTGCAGCAGTGTTCTGCTCTGCTTTCACGAGATGAAACTTGAGCTTGCCTCTCCAGTGCTGCTTTGCTGGATGCTGGGATCCTGGGGGTCTTACACTTCACCCTCTGCACGCGATCTCCAAAAAGCGCTCAAAGGGAAGCCCCAAAAGTCTGGAAACCTGAACTGTGGGTAACATTCCAGCAAGGCACCTGTTCAGCCTCTCCACTGAACTACTCATGGCTGGAACCTTTAAAATTGCTGCCCAGAGTGGGGAAAACAGATGGACAAACAGAAACTGTTACTTTTGCAGGTTTGGTCTTCCATTTGGCAAGAGAGGAGCTGGCTGCAGTATGAAATGTTACAGCAGGCAGTGCTGTGATAGTTCATCCATCAGAATACTTGTCCCATTAATGGCTACAGCCATTTTTCTTGCTGATGATTCCACAGAGGAGAGAGTGGCCAGTTGTCCTGGATCCGGTTAGGGATCATAACCCTGCCAGACTGGGAGAGCAGTGTTGGGGTAGGACCAGAGATGCTCTCTAGGTTAAACTCTGCTAAGCTGAGATAAAGATCTGGTGCAAGACTCGCTGGCTTACAGCACTGCAAAGATGTCTTGAAAGAGTGGGTGAAACCAAGCAAAGGCCAAGGAAAAAGAGTTGCACTTCCCAAGGTGATGGCTTGTAGGGGTGGGGTATGATAGCAACGGTAATGGGTGTTTCCTAGGGAGAGCTGGAAAAACTTGGCTGGCAAATTAAACTGCTTGCATCACAGGGGAGGGCAAGACCTTTTTGGAGGAGTTGCTCTCGTGCAGGTCAGGGAGAGCTCCTGAGCTTCCTGTAAGCTTGGGGATGGGGAGAGGAGAGAAGCACCCCAGCCTGCTGAAGAACAATTCAGTGGAGAGTACAGCACATGGCGCACTTAGTTTATTAAAGCTTTGAGATAAAGGATCAAACTCCAATTTAACTTTAAAATGGGATTCTCAAGAACTGTTGGGGTTGGACTTATCAAGTGATGCTGCATAATTCACTGCTGATTTTTATCACATCATTTAAACATAAAAAAAGCTATCAGAGGGTCAGGCTGGGAAACGTAGCTGTCTACAGCAACCTTCTCCTTGACTCGCCCTCTCTCACTCCAGCCATGCTTGCTAACTGCATCCAGCAGGCAAGGCAGAGCCCAGCAGAGCTGCAGGAGGGGAGAGGGGTGCGGAGTGGGTTTTGTGATGTAGCTTGGGCAGAGAGATGAAGAGAGGTTTGAAAATGATGGTATGCTCAATCTCAGCCTTATGTCCTGCAGAGCAGAGGGCTGGGGTGCTGTTGTGTTGTCCAGAGAGGTATAAAATACAGCTGGCATTAGCACATTATGGCAAAAACACAGGCCTTGGTGCTGGCCGCCTGCCGCTTCCCATGGGGGCTGTGACTGATGGAGCCTTCTTGCAAGGAAACTTCATAAAACATACATTTTATTGCTTTGCTTTCAGGGCCTTGATACTTTGGGAGTTAGCACTTCTCCTCAGACCCAGTTCAGACTTTTTCTCACAGTGAAATGGCTTTCAGAGGCGATCAATAATTCTTCAATCCAGATTTTTGAAGCAAACGTGGTTCACAATAATGGTTTCTTTTTCTTAAAATTTGCTTGTCCTTGGGAAATCCACACAGGAGGTTGTTTTGTGTGTCTTGGAGCATCCCATAAACTAAGCTGGTGTGTGTCTGCATGTTGTTCTGATGCTGTTGGGTGTTTTTGGAGATGAGAACTGCAAGAGCGCAACAGAGGAAAATATTTGATTGCAGTATTAAGTGTTTGTTCCTGACTCATTTAATAGAAGTTAATTTAGATTCACCATGATTTAACTTCAAAAAAGTAAATTAGCTGCACTTGAGGCATTAAAAATAGTATTTCTAATTGCAATAGCATCTGGCAAAAATCCTGGTTTTTTAAGTAAAGTCAGACTTACTACTATGCCACAGGTGAGGTTGAGTTACAGAGTGACAGGTTTTTTGTTGAGATGAACGTAATACATTTTTGTATCTGCCAAGTCCTCTCAGCAAATGCTGAGGCTTGAGGTAACGTGCCGTGGGTGATACAGAGCATTCAGAGCTCTAGGTAAAGGCTTGGGAGTTGTATGTGAAAATTACTCTTAATAATGCAAACAGACGTGTACCACACCATCAGCTGATTTAATGACCAGGCTCTTTCTATTTGGATTTTAATGCTGTATGAGGTTCAGCATGTTTTCTCCTCCTGGGTGAGCCCTGGTGTGTGGCAAGAAGCCTCACTGAGCCTGTATGTGATTTGCATAGGTGTTTTGTGTTTGCAGTCTTTCTGGGAAAAAAAAAATCCTACTTTTCACAGTCCTCAGGGGCATTCTCAGAAGTTTTCCTCCATCCTATTCTTAGGAATTGACCAGGAGAGCCCTCAAAGCAGCCCTTTTCCTCACTGCAATTGCATCCATGTGCTGAGTGCTGTGCTCTGTCCCTTCTCAGCTGGAGGTGCTGGGACCCCAACCAGCAGCAGCAAGGTTTAAAATCATGGAATGGTTTGGGTTGGAAGGGACCTTAAAGATCGTTTCAACCCCCCTGCCATGGGCAGCGACATCTTCCGCTAGACCAGGTTGCTCAGAGTCCCGTCCAACCTGGCCTGGAAGACTTCCAGGGATGGGGCAGCCACAACTTCTCTGGGCAACCTGTGCCAGTGCCATCCCCTCAGAAGGAAGAATTTATAATTACTTCCTAATATGTAATCTTTTATGGGCTCTGATGCTCAAGACCCTGACCACTGGGTTTTCTTATGCTCCCTGGGCCGCTCCAGCTGCTGAGCCTCTCCAGCTGCGACAGCATGGAGCAAAGCAGTGATGCTGCTCCAGAAGGAGCCTCCCTGCCCCATGCTTCTTGCTGCTCTCTGTTCACCAGACCCACAGCACTGGCCAGAGATTCACTCCTCAGCCCTCAGGTTGCTCTTCTAACTCTCATTTGAGCCCCTGTAAATCCGCAGAATACTTCCTGGGAAGGAAATCTCCACCGGTATTTATGAAATGTTGTTTTCATAAACTGCTGGTTGTTCAATAGGGCATAAAACAGCCAGTATGAGACAGTTATTTGCTCTACAAAATCATTCTGCTCCCTAGCTCCAATTTTACACAGCGCTTGCTGCATTTCATTTAGTTCTCAAAGAAATGTGACACAGTAGATTAACTATTGATAGCAAAATACGGAGTTTCCTGTACGACTGTCACTTACCTTCCTCCATCCTCTCCCTTTTAACCCCAGATGATCGAGTAGTGCCAAATCCTGTTGCTCCTGCAATGAAATAGGTGCTGAAATACCTCAATGGAGAGAAATTTTAGAAGGATGTTTTAGACATTTCTGCTGTTTTCTGCCTCCTCAAAGCTAGTATCAAACGACCAATGTCTGAAATGACTGTGAAGTATTTTGTTCAGCCTAGGTAGTAGCATCTCCCACGGTGACTAGTCAGCATCCAGCACCTTCAGCACAGAGAAATATTGCCACTGTCAGCATAAATTACCATGTATTAAGTAAATAATGCATAATGTTATGGCAAATGATGTATTGTGCAGCTGATGGAGAAATACTTTTTTGAAAAAAGAAAGTAAATAGGTTGAGGAAACCTATCAGAAGATTTGACTTTTTAAAAAAATTTATTTATTTTAGCTCAGAAAACCATCAGAGAGAAGAAGAAAATCACTTGACCAAATCCCTCTCTGTTTTTGCACAGAGTGACAGTCCTCTCTTGTCCCCCAGCATTAGTGTTTCCCCCATGGTCCGTGCCCTGTGCCAAGGATGATGCAAAGTAGGTGGTGTAGGAGCTGGTGGCAGCCTGGGCTCACTGGACAGTGTGGAGGCACTTTGTCCCACTGGCCACTGCGTTGTCCCACCATCCACATAAGGGTGCCATGAGGACCTCCTTGAAAAAGATACCCAAAAGTGAGTGCTGGAGTGGGATGCAGACCTCCTTGAGCTTCTTTTCAAATTGCCACAAAGGTGGCCAAGGGACTGTGGTTAGATACCTTCCTGCAGAGAAAATCACTTCTATTAAAGAGCTCTTTAATCTAGTGCAGGATCCATAGCAAGAGCCAGAGGCCAGAATCTGAATAACCTGGGCCTGATTTCCTTGCATGACTGTGCTTTAACTCTCAGTACAAAAAGTGCAGCAAAACAGAGAAGAGGAGAAATATTGATGCAGCCTCAGAGCTGCCAGGATGCTCCTGATTGTTCTGCAAGGTTTCCTCTTTGTGCTTTGAAGTAGATAAAACTCAATTTTATGTGGTAGGTCCTGGAACGAGTGGTGTTTGCAGAACCCCTGATGCAGCAGATACTTGCAGAGGTGGAAACAAAACAATGGCAAGGAAGCATGAGCAGTGGGCACCAGGAGAAGGAGTCATGAATTGTGTTTTGTAAAGGGCTAGAACAGCTCCCTCGCCGAGGTGTTGCTGTGCCTGGGAAGCTGCAGGTAACAACGGAAGCATTGCAGCCTCACACGGGGTCAAGTGCAAGGGCGGGTTTCTGAGGTTCTAAATTGTTTTCAGACATGGTTTGTGCAGAGTTGGTGTCAAAGGGGAGGCTGATCCCAGGAGACAGTGGTTGGAAATGAATCTGCCTGCTTGCACAGCCCCTCTACCTCCCTAGGTGAATAAAGTTTTGCAACTTTAAATAACAGTCTTGTGGAAGTCTCAGAATTCTGAAGATGTGATTTCACCCCAGTGCCCTCACTGCCAATTCTAGTGAGAGCAATGTAATCCCAGTGGAGGAAGCATCTGAGAACAAACAAGTTACCAGTCAGTCTCAGTGGAGCACTTGACTTGTAAAACTCTTTTTACCAAGAGTGATGCAAAGTAAATCAAGAAATGGGCTAATCTTCCTGTGCCAGCTGACTTTTGCAGTGGTATTGAATTAAAACGGGTAACAGCTCTGTACTTGTAAGCCAAGCAAAATTTTTATTTTTATTTACTTTATTTCTTTTATTTACTGGGACACAATGATTTTGGTGTCTTTCCAGTGCTTTTTTAGGGAATCGAACAAAGTTTTTTAGAAAAGGATGCATTCACAGTGGATAAGCAAAACCTGGGATTAGTAACTCGTTGCTCATGGGAGAAGCTTTCTTAGGCCTTTTGGTGTGAGAACAGGAAGAACACAGTCTGCTGCTCCATGTAAGGCTGCCTCTGTACATGATTTGACCCTATGTTGGAAAAGGGATGCTCCCTACAGAGCAGGAAAGTTTCCTCTGAAATTTTGAGGCAAACTGTCTCGACATGCACATCTCTTTGGTGGTGGGTGCTTGTGTGCAGGAGTCATTGCAACTCTAAGTCTATGAGGAGCAACCTTAAATAAATTTTATAAATAAATAAATGGTGGGCAAGGCCTTCAGAGAAGAACATTTTCAAAAAATGAGGGTTTTGACCAAGGTTGGTTTATACTAGTTATTTGGAGGTCTGTAGTCCTGGCTTAGCAGGGGAGTGACTGCACATGTGGGATGTGGGCATTTGTGTGCCGTCCTGCTGCCATCTGTCCCACACAGAGCTCAAGTGGGAACTCTGAGGTGAGGAGACCCCAGGGTCCCTGCTGTGAATTGTCTTCATCAGCTCATTTCTCACAAGTCTCCAGCTACCAGTTTTAATCCACTGTAATTGAGTAAACATTGGTGGCGCAAAGGTTGGGAGATGCCAGTGTTTATTTTATGTGCTTATTTTATTAGATTTTTACCTTTTTTGTGTTTAACTTATTAGATTTTTACATCTAATCTGATGGTCTGTCTAGGACTGTGGCTCACCATCAGTGTCAAGTTAGATGACCCCAGGAATTATAATCCCAAGCCCTTGCACAATTACCCCAATAGCTGTGCACCCTTAGCCTGCTGTCTGCAGCTCATGTTGATGCAAGCCAGTATGGAAGCATTTGAGATCACACTAGTGAGTCAGGCACTAGATGGACAGGAAAATTTGGAGCTATTAGGTTTTCAAGGCAGGAAGATCAGAATTTTGATTTCTGGTTTTTAGGGACCTCGCTTCCTCCTTAGAGGGCCAAGTGTAATTTCAGGTCTGCTTGACCTTTTAGCTTGGAGAAAGGCAAGCTTTATACATGATGCATGAGCACAGGTCTTTGAAACATGGGAGAAACGGTTTGTTCATTGAACATGCAAACAAATTACTTGCTCCGGCCTGGAATTTAAACTGACATTAAGCTCTGAGAACATCTATATTTAATTACATCTAAAGGCCAGAAAACAAAATGGTGTAATTAAAAGTGAAGCCCTTCCTATGGAAGGAGTTTATCGTAACAAAACCCTGGCTTTCTGCTCTGTGGAGATGCAAAGAAGTGTTAACTAAAGCAGATCATCTTTAGCACAGGTTTCTTGGTTGTGTTTTGGGACTGGCTTTGGGTCTGGATTTAACCTTCTGCAAGAGGTGGTTCGGAAATGTAGCAGGAATACCCTGTCCCTCTGGCATGGGGTTTTTGCCCTGGGTAGCATCTCTCTTGTGAGCACCAGTGGCAGGTGGGCAGTGGCTCTCCTGGGGCAGCTCTCCCCTCTTCACCTTCAGCTCCTTCAGAGCAGTGATGCAGAACACTGACTCTGAATGCTTTTCCCCAAATGTTTAATGTTCTTTCCATCCTGCTTTTATTAGTGCACATAATCTCAGGCTGGGATGGGCAGTGACTGAGGGAGTAGTAAAATAGTTTTCCTTTTGTTTTGTCATTTGAGGAATTCCCAGGGGATGCAGACTTCTAAAGTAAATATAGACTTGCGTAGTTAATTTTAACAGCCCTGGCCAAGTTATGTTGCTTCGCTTTTGGTTTTGCATTTCTTCTTTTTGCAGCCACATTTTGTCCCCCTCTGCCCCAAAACACTGCCATTCCAGGCAGGAAGTTGGACTCCACCTTGGCAGTTTGCCATCTGCTGTCAGAGGTGGCAGCGTAAAAAATTATGGATGCAATCTAATGGTAGCCCTTTGAAAAACCGACTGTAAAATGCTGAACTGTAAAACCCTTACCTCCTTTCAGAAGCAAGGCCGGGGTTATTAAACACAAAATATTGCACATTAAAACAGCATTAATCAGCTTGACTGAAAAAAAAAATCTCTTAAGAATCTTGCAAACTCCAAATGGACGCTAAGGTTTGTAGCTTTGTCCTTCCTTGACTTGCTCTGTTTTACTGTGTGCACAGTTTCTCCAGTTTCTCAAGACCTCTGTGAACACAAACTCTTGACTGAGAAAAACAGACAAGTTGGAAAGTGTTCAGGCTATTAAAAATTAGCTTAGACTATGGTATTCAGTGACTAGCTTTTAATAATTCTTAATATTCAAGTTTTATTTTCCTATTTTTTCCCGGCTTTGTGGCATACTAAGTTTGTTTCTGGAGAAACTGATTTTACAGAGGAAAGTGAGTGTGGTCTCTGTCCTGTGCCCAAACCGAGTAACAGCATGTGCGTCCAGAGCTGTTTCGGCCCCTGGTTCATTCTAAGGAGATGTGGCATTCTACAGAGACTGCGGAGATGGCAAAATAACTGGTCTGTGTCAGAGGAACCTGCCTGTAAACTGGGAATATCGCACTGCTTGCAGTATTGAAATACCCTGCAGCTGCCTTTGGCTGGTGCTGTCACAGTGCTTGGGCAGAGAATTGCACATCTGCGTTTCTGGGCTATGAGTTCTGCATGCTGGTGTGGGCTGCCTGCGGATGCATTGGTGTCGGCCTGGAGTCAGAGAATGTGGGAAGTTGGAAAGGGTCTCTAGCCATCTTTTCAATCCTTTCCTTGTACAAGAGCCAGCTTCACAGTTAGGTCAGATGGCCTGCAGGAATTGGAAGGTGATTTCTGCTTTTGGGGCAAAAATCCACATGTGGACATAGATATCCCAACACTTGGACAAGTGACCCATCACATAACCTGTCATCAGAAAGAAATTATTTAAACCTTCCTGCTTAGAAAAGTCCCTTGCTAAGGTAGGCAGGAAAGACTTTAGGAAAACCAGCTGCAGTATGTAAGACTCTTTAATCTTTGCGGAGCTTCAGGCAGAAATGTATTTTACAGGGGAGGTGTGCACGGATGAGCGTGAAGTCTGCAATGCAAATCACAGTGGCACTGGAGGGTGTGTGAGGGATGGAAATGGTCAGGCTTTGCTCAACTAATTTGTGCTCCGGATCGGGAGAGCTGTTCCTATAAATACAGGGAGCTGAGTGCTTTAAGGACCAGTACATCAGCTAGTGTTGCACGGTTAACATTTGCATAGGCAATAAACACCATTTGCTGAAGATTTGTTCAGCAGTTCTCATCATCAAATCCACTTACTTTAAAAAATGTGGTTGGTACCTTGGTGAATACATTGCTGGGGGAATGTGCCTTCATTCTCAAAGAAAGTGGAAGAAATATCGGAGTTGCTGGTATTTATCATTGCAATCCAGCAGTAAAAACAACATTTGGGGGAAAACATGAGAAATGAGCGTTAGCAAAATGTGTGTTTATGGTTTAACAGCTATTATAAAGGAATAATTCAAAATGTAGTTTGCTAATGGCTTTCAAGTATAGTCTTTATCCTGCTTTTGATAGCAAATAGTCAGGTTTAAAACAAGGGGATAGCAGAGGTTTAGTCTACTTCATTACTGGTTGGAAAGCACTTCAGCTCGCTTTACAGTACAATATCTTTTTTGTTCAGGGTTTTTTTTCCTCTCCTTGAATTCTGGGCAGTCTCTGTTTTACTGTTTTTCTTGTACAGTATCAGCTTCGATGTGATCTGCTGACATGTCTCGTTGGGCTCTTTGGAAGAGCCTTGATGAAAGTACAATGAGTACTTTGGGTGGGAGAGGAACTTGGCTTTTCCCTTCGCCCTCCCCCTTTGCTTGCAGGTACCATCAGGGCTGTTGACTGTCATCAGGTATCTCCCCCTGACTTTCTAGTTCAGACTCATTAAAACCAAGCAGTAGTAAAAGAAGAAGAAGAAGGTGCTGTTGAGTCCGGCATTGATCTTTTGATTTTCCTGTTGTTAGTAGCTGCATGCAGTGACCCTTGGGGAGATGCGAAACCAGTGAATTCCCATCAGAAAGATGTCTGTTTTGAGGACTGAATTATTTGAAATATTTGAATTTAAAAAACCCCAAACAAAAAACAGTGTTAAGCTCATTCTGAGCTCTTGCTCATAGTCACTTTCTTGTTAGCTGATATGAACAAACATGTTGATTGAAGAGTCATTGGGCCATGAGGTGCCTGGCAGACATTTGAGCAAAATTATACATTTTAATTTTTTTCTTCACAAATGCTTCAAAATTTAGACAGTTTCTGGTTTTTTACTTTTCAAGGTTGTAACAGTTTGGAGTGAAGTGCAATAACAATTTTGAAGGGTTTTTTCCATTTTAAACCATGCAGACTTGAAATGACACGGGCATAGAAATAATATTTATGTTGAAGGCATTGGATAAAGTGCTGTAATTATGATAGAGGTAAATGGGGATTTTGTCTTCTACAGTTTTGCGTCTGCTGCCATCCCACCTGGGGACACTGAGGTGGTGGTCGATACATGCTCTGTCAGATCCCTCACTGAAGGTCTTCTAAGACCTTTCACCTTTTTAAAGACTGCTGAGTAAATCATTTTATGCAAACATATTAAGCTTATTCTTCAGCATTTAAATTAAAACTTTAGGCATTAGAGAAGCTGAAGTACCATTAGGTTAAGACTTAAGACCTTCCGATCTTTTTTTCTGATTTGATCCTACAAATCTCTCATGAGCTTGAAGTTCTCTAGAAGCTCACGAAGTCCCATTGATTTTGCAAAGCTAAGCTTGCGCTTAAGTGCTTTGCAGGATCACAGCCAAACTTGGATTTTCTTTATTTGCTTATTCCAGGCCTGTGGGGATCACGTTTTTAAGCTTTTCCTAGTAATCAGGGAGTAGAAACTATTTATGTGTTTAACAGCAGTTCAGATTCTGATTTTACATGATTGCAGGAGCTCAGGTTGTCCAGTGTGTAATCAAATGTAAAGAGATAGAAATACTGTAAGGAACTATCTGTTTATCCTGTGTTTATGATTTTATCTTTGAGATACCAGTTCACATATATTCCTTAACTTTTAAAGGAGGAGGAAAAAAAAATACCAAACCAACAAATAAACAGAACAAGAAAAATAAATACAAATTCCAGGCAGAATTTCTATGTAGCAACCCCCAGCATGTCTTTTCCTAAGGATGCACTGCAAAGGTAGATTCCTCTTACTGCTCAAATGAGAATTGCTCCTTCTCTGAGAGCCAGGTCAGTTGTAAGTAACTGCCCTTCAAGTTTCCATCTAGCTGCTGAACAGGAATGTGAGCCATGAATGAGCAGTGAAAGCCACCTGAAATTTGCAGTCTCCGGGAGTAGACGGAAAGCAGTGTGCTCCATCAGATTGGAGGAACTTTTCAGGTGTTTAAATGTATGCTCAAGTATTATAAAACTATGTTTTACAGAGTTCCTTTATTACAGTTATGTGAGGCTTGATCACATAAACTTATATGGGCAACAGACTGGTGCTGGAATGAAGTTCTTATGGCTTTGTTTTGATTTCCACAAAGAAAAAGAATGAATTTGAAATGCACCATGCAGCTACAGATAGAAATCTTGGTAAAAGCAGAGCAGACTTTGAATTCTGCTTGCTACAGGGTATAAATTACAGCTGTCTCCTTTCTGGACCTTTTTGGGGGTTTTTTGTATTTTCTTGGCTAGAGGACCTGTACCTTCAGTCCAAGGTTTGCAAAGTTTTCCTTGTCTTGTCTGCAATTCTGTGGCTGTTGTGTGAGCTTTACCTGAGTGAAGGCTGTAAATTGGAGCCCAGTATTGTGAAGAATAGTGTAAATCCAATCTCAAATATAAGCAAATCCTGTAAAGGAAAACTGGTATGACAGCTCCTGGTTCTCACTGGTATTATGAATGCAATTACAAGTGTTAAAAATGTGTTGTGAACACTGTATTGTTATGCTAAGCCCTGTCTTTTTGTTTCTCTCCTAATGCCTTTCACCTGCCATGATTGGAAACACTTGAAATGATTGGATATTTGGCATTTTCCGGTTTTCATCTTAACTCTTCTGGAAATTCCTACAATTCTGCAAGTTTGCATCTTTTGTGTGACCTAGCTTTTACATTACATTTTGGAGAGGAAATGGTCGGCAATTGAAATGGAATACTCTGTGGTATATTCTGTCGCCAGTGATTAGGTATTAGTGTTGCAAAATACTAGCCAGGGTAAAACTGAATTTGGTGGGCCACGTGAATGTCAAACACAGCATAATACATTTAGGAACCTACCAAATGCAACCTCTTGAAACTAGTGTTTTGATGGTTCCTCACTAGGAACTAAGGTTTTACTTGCATTATGCTTCTTCAAGGAGCAAAATAAGTTTCTAATCCTCCTGCTCCTAAGAACAGCTCAAAGACAAGAACCCACGTGCTGAGAGCTGAAGTCAAATACAAATAACCAAGCATGGATGTGTTTGTGCAGCTGAAGGATTCTTGGGATTTTTCTCAGGTTTTGAAGGCTTGATCCTGGATTGCCTCTGGTTGATATTTTTGAGTTGCTCTCCTGCACAGCCTTCACTCCTGGAAAGCTGCTCCTTCAGCTGGACAGCATCCATGCTTAGGTGCAACTCTCCCCTGCTGTTGCTGTACACCCTCTGCAAGGCACTGGGATGATCCCAGAGGGGTGCCAGGAGGCCCAGCAGTTCTGTTGTGCTGGGTCTGGTGCATGCATGAGCACCACCAGGCAAGGGGCAGTAGTGGCAGGTTGGCTGGCATGGGATGAATGGGGATCCAGCCCTGCACAGATTCACTCTTTCACCTGCTCACCTCCAGCTCCTTGCAAGCAGAGGACCGTGCTGAGCAGCAGCACCCAGGTGTGGTGGCTGCTTTCTCGGTGCCAGCTCACGGGGACTCTCCAGCCATGACCCCTTTCCTGATGCCCTGCTCTAGTCACTCCCCCAGCAGAGACAGTCAGGTCTGAGCAAACTGTTTCTTTTTTTGAGTTTAATATCTCACCAACTGGCATAACAAAATCATTGGCAGTTCCTCTCAGGTCTGTCCGATCGGTCTGTTCCATTTCCATGATGCAGCAGGTTTTTTCAGCAGGACACAGATCGCTGTTCTTATTTTGAGGAAGGAGATTTAATTACAGTGCGAGTGAGCCACATCCATCATTTCCAGTCCAGAGCCCATCCAGAGCTTCTCTCTGTGTTTTGGGTATGTGGAGTCACAGGGTTGTTTTCACTGCATTTCCCTTGGGTTTGCCAAAATGATAGCTAATTAGGTCAGAAACAGCCCACCTTCCAGGCTGTTCCCTTATGGGATTTTTTTTGGATGTCAGCATGCACTTTCCACAGCATTGCAGTATTTTGTGCTCTTACCTCTATTTTTTTTGCAGTAAGTGGTGTAAGCTTTGGAATTTGGAGCCTTAAATGAAAATGATAACGCAATTCTGGTTTTATTGAGCTGGAATAACTGGCCCGGGAAACTGGACAGAAATAGCAAGGCGAGTGTATGCTGGCTGAGAGTAAATGAGCAGGAACTGCTCTAGGCTGGGCAGGTTTGTTTGTGTGCAGTCTTCCTTCTCTCTCACGTTTTTGGTTTTTGTTTTATGACTGTTAGGTGTTTTAAATCAGTCTCCCCA
Organism: Eulacestoma nigropectus; assembly: GCA_013397775.1. NCBI lineage: Eukaryota > Metazoa > Chordata > Aves > Passeriformes > Eulacestoma > Eulacestoma nigropectus. Next base: position 278,997 of record VZTE01001947.1, read on the forward strand.
AGCGTGAAGCAAAAGGACATCCCTGAAGCTGATACTTTTCATGAAATGAAGTTCAGGATGAGCATTGAAGCTTTCATTTCATGTGCCTACTTCATTAGTAGTAGGAGGATCACTTTTTTGGGTAGCTCTGAGTCTTTTTCCTTTCAGGCCTGAGAGTTCATGCCGCAAAATGGGCACTCTGAGGATCCCTGCCATCTTGTGTGCTTCTGTCCCAAACACACCAGGTCTGAATTTCAGACAGATTTCGAGCGGGTGGAGCTTTACCCAGTGGTGTCCTGAGAGCCTAGGATTTGAAGCCTGGTGCCAATGAAAAGTGGCTGAACACCTACCTGAGCTTGGGGTGCAGCATTCTCAAGAGACAATTGAAAACCGGTAGGGATGCTTTGATACCCGCTCTCCCATTTATTTTTCTAGGAGGTACCTGGAGTTTTTGTTCCTGTGACTGTGTTATTTTCCAGTATATTAAACCTTCTATTTTGTGGCATCTCAGGGGCACGTGGCTGCTCCCAGGCTGTAACACCCACTGTGCCAGGCTGTGCTGCCAAGCAGTGAGCTAGCCATTGGCATGACTTTTAAAAATGCAGTGAGGACAATAAGGCAACTATTGCTTTAGCTATCCTTGTTGTACGTGATTGCATAAATGTGCTAGATTATGATTATCTCTGCCTCATAATTAGCAATTTGCATAACTGCTTGCTGTGAACAAGAAGTCCCATCAGTGTTATGAAGGATTTATTTAGCTGTCTGGATATATTTTTGTTATCCAGTGCAGAAAGAAAACAACCAAAATGGAAGCAGTCCCAAATGCTTGGTGTTATTTCTAACCTGCACGCATAATTAATGGGAGTACTAATTGTTCAGCACCAGAAACTCATTTGTTTCTCCATAGACTGAAGAACATTAATTCTCAGAGTGCCTGTCTCTTTTTTTCCCCATAGCCAGCGGTATCATAAGCTCTGCAGTCGGTTGTAACCAGATTATATTTGTTTGGTTTGCAACGTAGTGCCTGCGATAGTCTTGTCTTTTCCCAAGGTTCTGTCTAAGTAGTGAAATGTATGTAAATGTATGTAGTCATGGCTGTGTTTCAGACTCTTAACAATGGATCCTTGTATCTGCTGTTGTCATAAGAAGTATAGGCTCAGCCAAGGTACCAGTGATACCTTCGGTACCTGCTTGTTGCCAGAGCATCCCTGCCTAGCGAGTGCCGAAAGATGAGACCTGCTTTGCTTTTGGCTTCACCTGTTCATCTGCTCCTACGCTCCAGATGATAAAATACACCTTTGGAAAATAAATTTTGCATATCTGGGTTTGATTTTGGAAAATGGGGTGAAAAGTTGGTCATGCCCATGTGAAGGACCAGACTGACCCCATACAAAATTATGGTTTTATTTGCACTCATGTACGCTGGAAATCGTGGGAGCTGGGAAATCCACGTCTGTGAGTAGCATTTCCATTCAAAGCCATTTAAGTGTAGGTCTTGGGTGCATTCTGTTTTGTGCCACATAGCCTGAGTTTGATGTAGAGCTGGGTTAGTAAGATTGAGCAAAGGATAGGCTGGCAAAGAACCTAACTCTGGGAATTGACCAGTTTTTAATGTCTGCTGAATCTTGAGCTGCAGTAGACTTTATTTGGGAATTTTTAAAAGTACATTGCTCTTCCTCAGGAAGCTGCTGGGTCCTGACAAAAACACAAGTTCTGTTTTTTCTGATCCTGAAATGGGGCAGCACATCTCACCATGTTCCTTTTTTTGCCCAGACTTGTGCTGTAGGGCTGCGTAGCCACTTTCTCCTTGGTGTTTAAGAAGGAGCACATCTCTCCGTGGTGGCAGCAGGTTTGTGCCCAAGTCAGAAGAAGGTCTGCAGAACCTGTGGTTGAGTCTGTGCAGTAAGGAGTTAGGAAAAAAGTGAGTAGCTTAGAAAAATGATGGGATGAGAAGGTCCTTTTAAGCTTTTGGTGGCAATCCTGAAATGTAAGATCCTCTGAAGGTCTTTTCCTGTGCTAAGCTGTAGCTTTTTCTGCATAAATAATGCTGGAGAAAAGTAACTTACTTGTGGAACATACGTCCTACATGGTAGCAAACATTTACAGTGTCTGGACGAAGGAAGCACTGCTGCTAGGAGAGCCGTGAAGCACAGGCCACTTGAAATCATGGGGCCCTCAGTATGAGGGTCTTAAATGGTGGCCCTACTGCATGGTGGTTAAAAGGGCAAAACAGTGTCTTTACAGAACTTGCTTGAAATGAGAATATTGTGTAATCCAAGAGCCAAATGATTTAATATGCAATGAACCCAAAATCTCATTTAAAGGAGTGAATGTGCAGGCCTGCACTAACATAATTTACTTACTTTTATGAGTATCTTCCATGCACTGCTAATAAATATGAACTATTAACGGGTTTTTAATCTGATTCACGTTTATTACAGGTTGAGTGTGAGGCTATAAATAATGCTTAGAAGCATGAAGGGTAAAGCTGTGTGAGTGGGTCCTCAGCCCTTCCTGGAGCTGGGCTGTGCAGGGCAGGGCCTATTTTCAATGCCGATGAGCCACCAACTCAATTCATCAGGCTGTGAGGATGCTCTTCTGGAGCATTTGCACCACTGTTTCCTCTGAAACAGGGTCTTACTCTGACTGCATGGGTTTGAAACAGGTATTTTGGGTCATAATCTGTGTTTCTCTGTTCACTGGGAACTTAGAAGTCAAAACTGCTTATGAAAGGGAAGAGAGTTCTTGGAGATACTTATTGCTTCCCAGTCTTCCATACCCTCATCTATCTCTCCCACCCTTCCTCAGCCATCAGGTAACACAAGTAATACAAGTAATAAATGCTCATGTGAGGAAGGGAAGAGTTGGGCATCAATCATTAGAGGGAAAAGGGAAGATATCTTAAGGGTTTCTTCGCTCCTTTTAAATTTTTTTCTCCTTTCATGGAGCCATTTTCTCCTACAAGGTTGGATCCCCAAATGGATCTCTCTCTGGAGGGGTTGCAGATTGAATAAGAACAAGAGAGAAGTTGCTTTATTGGAGTGTTCCCTGTTTCCACCTGGGTGACCTTGACTCAAGAAAGGGAAGAAATTAGCAACTCTGGCATCCTGGAATAGCAATAGCTAGGGCAGGTAAGAAATTTGTGTGTTTCCTGCTGGAAATGTAGCTTTTATCAAGGAGTAAATATGAAAAGAGGAATTGCAGAGAGGCTCTGTATCCTTATTTCACATCCTCCTTCTCACCATTTGCTTCTTGTGTCTCAAGGGTGTGCAGGGTCAGAAGAGCTCTCCCAGCGTGTCCTGCACAACCCCTCTTGCTGCTGCAGCCTGGTAAGAGATGCAGCCCAAACCAATTTGTCCAGAAAGAAGGAAATGCAGAGAAAAGGCAGCTCTAGGACTGCCTCGTGAGATGTGGCAGCATAGCTTTTCTTTGTAGCTGAAAGTTTTCTGATTGTTTGTCTCAGATGTTTACCTTTCTGATCTGTGGAAGCTCCCTGAGGAAAAGAAACACTTAGTGATAAATAGTTTTGTCAACCACCCAGTTTTCCTTCAAAAGCATTCTGATGGAAACTTCTTAGGAACATGCAGCCTTGGTCTTACTTCCCCTTTATTTGCACAAGCAGATGTGATTTATTTTGCCCTTTGATGTATCGTGCAACTCCCATTGAAAGCAACCATGGTTGTGAATAAGTTGTGGGAGCAACTCTTTGATGCTTCCCAAGATTTCATTAATGAGTGAGAGTGACCCAAAGTCTCAGGGACTGTTTGGTGGAATTATAGCTGGCAGAAATTAATTTATAAGCATCAGTCTGAAGTTCACAATGACGTGGGCATGTTCTGGATCTTGTGTAGCTGTGTCTGTTGGTGCACTGTGCTTTTCACACTGGTTTCCATTCTGTTATGTGGCTGATAATAGTTTTAATTGCAGAGAGGAGAGGTCAATGCCTGGGTTTGATGGAAGGGCCAGAGGAGGTGCGTGTCCACTGAGCTCCATCTGAAGTTTGTATGGCATTTCTGTTAAAAGCTGCATGTCTGCTTTACTGGAGAATATGATAAATATTTTATTCTGAGATATTTTTTTTTGTGACCTGTTTAATGTTATCCAGTACAAGGGCAGGGAGATTGTTCAAAACTTCCTTAAGGCACCAACTTAATACTGCTTAATGCTTTTTTCTTGTGGTTCTTTGTCTTCATGTTCCTTGCCTTACTTGAAAATCAGTAAATAAAACATCAGATCTGAACCCCCCAATCTTCCTGGGGCCTAAGAGAGGAGGGGTTCCCAGCACAGCTGTTGTGACTGCAGCTGATTTCCACTGGGGGCTTCAGAGATGGATGAAATCCCAGCAGCATCTGCAGGAAATGCACAGCAGAGGTCTTTAGCACAGCACTGCAAAACCTGGCTCTGCACAGGATGGGGAGTTCTTTTGGTGCTTGTGCTACTTAAAATTTGGCAGCTTTGTGTGGCTTCAAAGTGTACACTGAGTGCGTACAGATGCTGCCTTCCCCTTGGGGTGTGGCTGCCCAGGTGGGCCTTGGGGTGTGGCTATTAGTACCAAGAGCGGCGAGAAACGACAGGATCAAAGTTCAGGAAAAAAGCGCTTATTTAATTAATTATAAATCAGTTTATATAACTTGGTTTGCAAGAGTAGCATAGTACTATTGGTCCCTTGATCAGCCACCTCCTAGAATGATTGGTGGAGGCTAAACTACACCCATTTGAAAATATTTTCCTCAGTGTACCATAACAACTCTAACTGAACAACAGCAGGTGCAAAGATAAAGAATTAGTTTACAAAACTCGTAGCAGTGTTTTTCATAGCTTTTGTGAGAAACACAGAGTTCTCACAGAATGCTGCAGAAAGCTGGAAAATTTCTCTGCTAAAGCTTTTCAGCGTCTACACTTGGGGTGTTACTGGTGAGAGTGACGGTGTGGCCAGTCAGTGGTCAGGGCTGTGGTGAGCAGTGCAGGCACTTGTCTGTCTCAGATGGCAACTAAATGTCCAATTTTTCATATTCATCCTTCTTCCTGCTGCTGGAGGTGCCTATTGAATGCAGCCTGTATCCCAGACTGCTGCCCAGACATTATTAAAGGAAATGAATTCGCAGCACCTGCAGTGCTGTTTGCTGCTTTGTTATGTAGTCCTAGAGTAAGAGCAAGTCAATACTGCATTAGTTCTGGCTTGATGTGACCTATCTGAAGCCACCAGAGTAAATTCAATTTGTGTTTATTTCTGTGCTGGAGTCTGTTCTTCTTGGGCTTGACAAGGAATTAATCCTACTGTGCTTTTACTTATTTTGAAAGGAGTAACACTGGAAGGACTTAATCCTGGAAAGACTTTGTGCTGGCTTTCAAATACGCCTTGTCTAATGTTTCTGTACAGTTTTGGCCTGATGGTGCTTAGCTAATCCATCTGATCGTAATTCTCACAAAGTCCTCTGCAGTCTCCACTGCCCAACCTCTGACTCCCAGGAAAGGTTTTTATAGCTGAGACAGTGCTGTAAACGCTGCAGCTCTTAGCTGGGATTTTTTTTTTCCACCACATAATTCATGGACCTCAGTAATGTGACTTACCCAGTGAAAGGGCATTTATAGATTTCACTCTCTAGTGCCTGATCCGTGACCTGCTGGAGTCAGCAAATGTCTTCCTGCTGACCCTATCTGGCTTTGGATAGGGAGCCTTTTGAGGCAGAGCTATCTGCTACTTTCTAATGGCTGTATCATATGTCATAGATTTTTCCTGGTTAGAAAAGGATATAAAAGCTGTGATGTTAGAAACCATAATACTTTGTTAATTGGATTGCATTAAAGCACGTTAATCAAACTGAACAGGAATGTTAACTGGATTTTCATGTCTGCTACAGCAGTACTTAGAGCCTTCTGCAAAGATGAGGACCTGTTTGGTGGTGCTTGAGGACAGAGGAGTCAAACCAGGGTTTCTTTGCAAGGAGCTGAATGATGCTTGTGTGAATCTGTGGATGTGACAATTAACAGTGAGCTGCAGGATCATGCGTTGTGATCCCTTCCAGCCTGGTGCACCACTAGGCCCCAGAGACCTGAGCTCAAACCAGTTGAGGGTTCAGGTTCGTTGAGCATCTTGAACATAGGCGATGCAACAAAATTTTCATGTAAAGAAAGACTGGAGCCTGTCCATCAGCTTTCCTAGTTTTAGAAGCTGTTTCTCCCAAGCCTCTCCTGACACGGATGGCTTTTTCTCTCTTCCCAGAAAAGTCCACCAGGCAGAAACAGCAAATCCAAGCCTGTGAGCACATGAGCATCCTCGCAAATATGCCATCATTGTAGGTTTATGAAACTATGCTGGTAGGTTTTAAGTCTATTTTTATGTAGAGATAAGTATGTTAAAACACTTATGGGTCCTTTTCTAGGAATCAGTTATAAAGGACCACAGGTGATATGATAACGATTTGCCTTTCAGGCTGCTTTTTTGTACATCCCTCTTGTCTTCTGGGAAGCCTGTTGGCTGCACTGTAGTCACCAGTTGCTCAAACACAGCAGTTTTCGGTTGCTGGGAGGTTTTTTGTAATAAACTATTTTTTATTTCAGTAGCAGATTCTCATTATGCAAAAGGAGAAACAGCCAAGGCAAGTGTTTAAACCTACTTAAGATTTGGACAGCATCATCTGTATAATTGAAAAGCACTGCTTGGGTCATTGTTCTGTTCCAGCTTTGCTGCTACTACTTTGGCAGATGTTTAAAGATCCTTCCTGATGCTGAACCTGGCACAGGGACTTGACCTTGATGTGTTACAGGTCCTCCTGCTCCCCCAACAGATGGAGCTGCAGCAAAGGGAAGGGGCTGCAGCTTGATTTCCCCCAGTACAGCCACCCCACAAGTAAACAAGCATTAATCATCCATCCCAATGCACTGGTCTTCAATTGAAAGTGGTTGTTAAATTCCTGATTGTAATTGTGATTTGCATTGCCAAGCAGCACCTCGGGTTTAAATAATCGATGTTTCATTTTCTTGTTCCGTTCATGTGTGCTGGTTGTGTCCCTGAAGGGAGGTTTGGTGCCTCTTGCTAACCCAGGTCCCCTTGTACTACCTTTGCAGCTAATTGCTGGGTTTGATTTTTGATTCACCACTTGCCTTGGGTTGAAAGAGGCATTCCAGAAAGTCACTTCTTAGAATTTGGTGTTAACTGACTAAAATAACTTAAAAGTAGAGGATGTATAGGAAAACTAATACATTTCTTGAAACATTCTTTTCTTGCATTCAGCTTTGACTGGGAAAAGGAAGTATTGCTCACAGTTACACTCAAACCTGGTCATAGCTGGTCATCCCATCCATTGTACGTGATCGTACAAATTTCGCACCTTATTTTCATTCATAAACTGACAAGACCAAAAGCTGTCATCTTCTGTCTCTTCTTGTTCTGCTGCTCAACCCTGAATAGTCTGGTTATTAGGAGACCTACTTGAGTAAATAACTGGAGAAAATACCCTCCTTCCTCAGCAGATGGTTCCTAGGCTGTCCTGATCCTGCCCCATCCAGCAGACCTGATGGCTGAGGGAGGTGAAGGGTGATCATTCCCATCACCCAAAACTCAGGTCTGGTCTGCTCAAGGGTTGCAGAACACAGAAGGTGTACCCCAAGGCAGGGGCAGTGGGCATAAGGAGAGGTGAGCCCAAGTCCCTACTTCTCAGGTCATGTGCAGTTTATCAATACAAATGTGTACCACTGTCTTGGCAAAGTGTTTTAACACACTTCTGAGAAAGACGTGTCTCTCCAGTGCTGTCAACGGTGTTAAAGTAGCAACAAAGCAATAAGCTTATCAAGTATCAAAGCCAGGGTAAATCAGCAATGCAGTGTTGATGGTAATTCATCTAATCAGTGAAATCACTATGTAAGAATTGATTAATTTGGCTACTAATTTGAAGTCTAAGGGGTGACTCTCCTTCTGAGGCAGGTGGTCTTCTGGGTTTTCCAGTAAGTCAGTCAAATCTATAATTGCAAGCTGGCTAAATCATATGGAAAATAAATTATCATCTGACACTTCAGCCACTACAGCAAAACCAGCTGTACATGTGTGGTGTGGGAGGGCTGGGAAGGACTCTCCAATACCTTTTTTTTGGTCACACAGGGATGAAAAGTCATCAGGGCTCAGGAGCAGAGGGCTGCTAAGATGTGGAGCACATTTGAAGCTGTGGTCTGTCCCTCATCCGTGGTTGCGATTGGCTTGTTGGTGTATTCCCAGGGGCTGTGGATGTGTTTGGTTTAATGAGAGGGAACTAAAAGGCCTGCTGCATTTTTAGATGTGTTTGCATGGCTCACAGTGCTGGATGCAAGCTCTTTTAATGTTGCTGGAGGAAGTCTTGCTGACTTCAACTGCATGCAACTGTTTGATCACATTGCTTTCAGGATACGGTGAGAGTTGCAGAGGGTACTGTAGCTCAATCCACCTCTAAAAGAAACCAGGGGGTGAAGGGCTTTTCTGGGAGTTGGTGATGTTGGTGGACTCCTCCTCTTTGCTGGTTCTGTGACTCCAGCCCTGTTCAAGCACCTCACCTCAGTGTGTTATGCTGCAGGGCCTGGCCAGGGCTGGGTTTCTGATGCGCCTGACCGGCATGAACCACCCATCCCTGGAGAGCTGATCTCATCCAAATGGCTGCTGCCCAGAAAGCTCCAGATGAAAGGCTGAGAATTGCTTTCTCTAATGGCTTTTTATCCAGCAAAATGTTTTGTTGCCTTATTTATGACTTCTGTAACACGGAAGCCTGGGATGAAAAGGCTGAAGGCTTCCTTTTATTTTTGTCTGCAAACTGCCTCTCACTGCTGCGGATTTGCAAGTTCTTTAACGGGATAAAAGTTGTGGCTGAGGCTGGCCTTCCCCTGAGTTGTTTCATTATGCTGTTGACATGAACACTAAATCCTGCTTCCCTTTGCTGCATGCTGAAGGTCACTGCTGCAGTATGATCGTAATGAGCCTCATAAGCCCGTGTCTCATCTCAGCAGAGCTCTCTGCGGATTGCCTGAGAAAAACCCAACCATTTATTCTTTAACGTTATCAGTCTACAGATGTCGAAGGCATCGTGAGAGCCTGAGTCTTGTAGCTCATCGACATTGGATTATGCTTTGATCTTAAGGGACTTGGGGGCTAACAGAAGGAATAAGGCAGTGGAATAAAAGTAGGCAGTGTTTCAGGTAGTAAATGCAAGACTCAGCATCAGAGTGCCCACACTGAAAGTAATGGTCCTTGTCTCAGGTCAGCAGGAGGGAGTTCATCTCCTCCATCTTTCAGATGTCTGAAAATTATGTGGAATTTAAAGCCTATGGGAGTGAGGCTACCATTGCAGAAAAGAGGGGAGGAATGGGGTTGTCTAAAGGCTAATTCCTTTCTCCTTCCCCCTTGTCTTCCAGCAATAAGCCTGGGAGACTGCACTGCTGAACAGGGATGTGCTTGGGAAGGAGGGGAGCATCCCATGCTCTGGTCCAAGGCAGACGCTTCTGAAAGCTCCTGCCCTACCTGGTGGTCTGCTCTAGTGCACTGCTCTTGGTCAGGCTGGCTGTGACATGATGTGCTTGCAAAGCCCTGCTTTGTGAGAGACTCTCTGACTCCAGGAGAGTTAATTCACTCCTCCTTAGCCAACTGCAGGAGGGTGGATTGCACGAGCTGTCATTAGAGTGTGGGAATTTTCCTTTGGATTTGTGAGCTGAAACGAGGATCCAGGGACCTTTATGGGGCTGTATTTAGGGCCATATTTGCTGCTAAGCACAGTGAAGAAGAGATTGCTGTGAGAAACAAGGGAAGGTGTTCATCTGTGATCCAGACAGTGTGTGACAGCTGATTCAGCCCATATTGGGCAGCCGAGCGTGCAGCACGCAGTGGGTTTGTATATCCTCCTCCGATCCCTGTTACGAATAGTCCTGGGCAAGAGCCGCTTGCTGACGGTGCAAACACCCCTGGGGGAAGGGAGGGAGGCAGCTGCAGAGGCGGTGCTGTGTGAAAGCCAATTATCCGGACATGTTTTTCAGCAAGAGGGACTTCCCAAAGCACGGGAGCAAGGAAATTTGCAAACTCCAAACGCTGCCTTATTCCTCGGTTTTACTTTACTTTAAAGCTGCATCTGCCTCACTAGAGATGCAAGTTTCCTCCTGTGTGTTCCTCCTGTCCAAGGAAGGCTCTCCTGTGCCTTTGCCATCCTCTATGTGCTAAGAGGTGTCTTAAAAACTGCTAAGAGCAGAAGTTCCTCGTCTTCCCTGAGCAATCTGTCAGTGTTGTGGTTAGTGGTACACCTGCTGGCACAAGGGCATCATCATTCGGTGCTGTATGAGCGAAGGCATGTGAGCACCTTGCATAGAGAGGTGGTGCTCCACCCCTGCACATCGTGGCAGCTGTGAGGGGCTGGCTTTGCTTGAAGCTCATTCCTCTTAGTGGCCCTGATCAGTGAGCAGAGAACTAAGTCAAAATCTGACTGCAAAATGACAAGGGCATGGCATTATCCCCCCACCGCTCGCTGCAGTCCTCGGAAGTGTCAGTATGGTTTTTACATTTATAGCTAAGGTTGGCTCCACTGTGGATATATATTCCTGCCAGATTCATGTTCTTTGACACTAACTTGCCCAATTCTTTTATGATGTAGCTAATTTGTCCCATGATTTCATACTGCAGAGCAGTACACAAATCTGCATATTGTGATCTGTTTAGCACTCGAGTGTTCCCCATTTGTTTGCCTTTGCATCTACTACTTTTAATTGTCATTTGGACAAAGTAAAAGTTTTATATTGTGTTAATAATTGCTGCTGCACTGGTTCTGAAGCAATGCTTACAGTACCTGTGATGCCTTCTGGATGGGAAGGTGGCCACCAGCAACTCCCTCCTGCCAGCATCACACGCTTTTTCAGCCCCATGATGTATAGCCAGGCTTTGAGTTGCGACCAGAAGAGAAATGTTAAGGCAGGCAGAGGTGTAAAATCAGCTGAGGTTTGGTCCTGAGTTTTTGCAGTCATCTAGTGGGAATAAAGGGACTGCTTCTATCATTTGGTCTTTGAAAGAAGAATGGGCTGACACAAACCAGCAGGCAGTTTTCTGGCCGCATGCTGCTTAATAACACATTCAGTATTGATTAACTGTAGTTTTAAGCCCGTTTGGACAATTCAGCCACTTGACTGAGAGGTTGGAACACAGTGGAAGAAATGTTAATAAGTGTAGTTCCCCATTTGATCATGAGTTTAAATTTTAAAATCCTTCGTGTATGAATTGAGTTACTGTATTCCCAGGGAGAAGCCAGTTTGATTTATGACCTTTTGATGTCCCAAATACGATTAGTACTCCATCAGTATGCAGATACTATCACGGGGTCCAATGACTTGAATGACTTCCAGTTACCCCTGTATCGGGAAGAGGTGTCAGAGCTAATGAAATTCTCTCCAAAAATTATTGATTCGTTAGACAACACAATCCTTTGGCTGTCCTTTGCCTAGTGAACTGTCACGAAAAATGCATCTTGGGATGTCAAAATGTTCTTCCTGTTTCTTGTCACAGTTCTTTCTCCTCTCTGATGCTTCCTGGGATCACGCATATCATACACTGCTCGTGGTAACACTCTGGGGGCTTTTGAGCACCCAGAAAGTGTGACCCAACCCTCTGCCCAGGGTTGTGCAGTGCAGATCTGCCTGGCAGAACAGATGCAGTCTCCTGAGCTGAGGTACTCACATGGCCAAAACCCAGGTTGAAAGACAGCAAGTGCATCTTGAAGGACGTAGGGTGTGATAAACACATAATATTGTCTTTCCGCAAATATGAAAGTGAATGCTATATGTATAATGTTAAAGTAGCTTTGCTCTAAAGATAAAGGTTGGGGGGGGGGGGGGCGTAACAGTAACTAATGCCTTTATTCCTGTTATTAACAGTAGTAAAATAGCTGATACAGTTATGCTTGTGGTAATTGAACTGTCTGCTTGGTTGGATAACATCCAGTGAACATATAATGAAGACCCCTGCTACTGACTTGCCCACTATCAGCAACTACCGTCTGCAAAAGCCATGGACCAAAGCTCAAACTGGAGGTGATAATAAAAACTGACTAAAACCACAACCAAGAAATACGCATGGTCTAAAAAGGCGGATCCAAGGAGGAGCCATGCTAAACAGTTCATGGAACACGTAAACTAGTTTGGAGAAAAGTTTGAGTGTGTATAATTGTTTATGAATATGCATTATGCTGATGCAATAGTAAAGGTATGTAAAGTGTCTCCCCAATAGCAGGTGTGCTCTTGGCTGAGTGCCAAGGGTACCCAGTGCTGTAAATTTTGCTTTATTGTTTTTGTCCCTTATTGTCTCTTTATTAAAACTTTTAAATCCTTACAGGAAAGTGAACCTTGTTTTTCACATGGCGTAAAGGAGGTAGATATGATGATTTGCAGAAAACCTGGTAATTCCTGTGTTTGACTTGGCACCAGGGATATTCATAACAGATTAATGACAGCCAGAGCCCCACAGAAATATCTTTTAAAAACACTTAGTGACAGCATCCTAACCGTATGTAAATAATCTCTTTCCTGTGCTCCTGCAGTATGTTAAGACACTATGAATGCTCTTTTTTAACGTGCGAGGGAGTTGGAGAGCACAGAGCCACAGAGCTTAGCCAGAACTTAACAGAACTTTGTGTTTCCCGTTTCCTTTCTTCACGGATACACTTTGGGCTGTTTTCCCTTCATTTAATTACCGTGATGATAACTGCAATGTTTCCAGATGCTTTTTTAATTTATTTCCTTTCCCAAACAACTGCTGGAATGGCAGGAAATGCTAAAATAGCAGCAGACAACCAGGGTGCTGCACAGCTGAGGCCAGGTTCAGTGATGGTTTATGCCTGCTCATGTAGCACGGAAGTCTTTATTCACCCGGTATCCGGAGCAAATGAAATTTGATGAGCCTTCTGCCTTTTCTGAGGGGGAGCTGGGCGGTTGTTTTTTTGCCCTGTTCTCACTGCTGGCTCTGTGCACCAATTAATCCATGCTAAAAGGACTTACAATGAGCTTGTTATTCTGTGGGCTTCTGAAGTGGCGGCTCGCCAGATTTGAGCTCGTTTCAGATGTTTAATAGATAGAAAGTTGATCACTTGGCAGCTGAGAACCCACACCCTGGAGACTCTCTCGAGGCTGTGAAACACTCTGGGGTCCAGCAGCTTGGGAAAGGCCAGGCATTTATGAGATAGAATAACTTTTAGCCTAACTAAAATAAACCACATGGATACCTGCCTGAGCTTCATATTATTTGAAGTCCGTCGTGGCTGCCCCTCTATTGACGCAGTGCTGTCCTGTTTTATCTCCCCATCAATACAGACAGTGATAAGCAAATAGAAAAATAATCACTAGCAGATTAGCTGTTGCTTTGGAAGATTATGCTTCAAAGTTATGGAAATTTTGCTCTCTTCATTGAATCCAGCATGCACATAGAACTAAATTTTCTTGTTTTATTGGCCTCATTTGTAATAAATAAACCCAAGCTGAAAAATACATCTGGAGCATATAAATATGGATTTGTTTGAGGCAGGATGCTTCTCAGGCAAACTTAGAAGAATCCTTGCCAGCAATTTATGAGGATAGGCTGTATGTGATCCCAGGAGAATATTTTGCCATCAACATCAGATGACACCTTAAAGGACAGAAGGAAATCTTGGATAAGGGCAGCAGCAACCTAGGCATGGGGAGAGTTTTTGTTGTTGTTTTGCAGCCTTGGGATACCTCTTTTTTAACCAAATTAGTACAAAAATAAGAGCATCCAAAGCATCACTTTTTGGGGACAGGGTTAGAGGTCATTGTTTGTACAGACAGGATCAAAGCAGGCTTGCGGCAAATGCTTTCTGTATAAAGCTTAAGGAGGGGCTGTCCAGGGGATGAATATGGGCAATAAACTGCCTGCAAGTTTGCAGACTGCAGAGTCCCTCCATGATGGCAGATGCTGTGCAAAATAGTCTGTTCCAGTGTTCTGAATGTTGTGCCAGAAAATCAGCAAGACAGCAGCAAAAGTAATTCTGTGGTTGAAAGCAGCAGAGGGAGAGTAGTTTGTGCTGGGTGTCATTTTTTTCTTCCAGATTACTATTTTTTGAGTCTTCTGGACTTTATTGTGCTTTAGTGGACCTAGGCAGTTTGAGCATGGGCTAAGTCAGGCTTTTGCAAACTTGGCAGGCAGAGGTGCTTTTGGTTCATCTGTTGTTGCAGAGCCTGTAGATAGCCCGGGAAATGGGTGAAATTCATGAAAATTCAGTGTTCAGATTGCTGCCTCTTCCTACATACTTTCACAAGCCCTTGGAGTATCTGATCTGAGCCTTGTTCCTTTCTATTCAATTTGCCTCTCTGCAATTTGTCTTGGGGAGCCCTTAGATGGTGATGACAAAAAGCCACAAAAGAAATACAAAAGGGCATTAGTTTGACCGGAGGGCTTACACTTGCTTTTACCCTTTGTGATCTGCTACACAGGGTTTTGGGGAGTTTGAGGTTCCCTCACTAAAACACATTTGATCCCATGGTGCTGTCAGGGAAGCAGAACCCACTTGCAGTTGTCCCTGGTTAAATGAGGGATGAAGCTGAATCCAGGTGTTTCATAGCTTCAAGTAGAGTGTTGGACCCTGGCAATGCTCTGCTGTCCCCCACCACAGTGGAATTCTCTTCAGTAGCCCCATACCTGCTGCAGCAGCATGTGAAGAGGTGCCCAGCTCCAGCTCCTGCATCATTCTGCCTTCCAGCACAGGAAAGTGATATGGTGTGACTGCTGCGGGCTCTTCTCTGGCAGCAGATGAGCACGTTGGTGCATAAATGCTCGTCTCACACCTCCATGCTCAAATCAGCTCACAGCGGAGCCCGGAGAGGTTTAACCAAGATTTAAACGTGTTTGGGTTTTTTTCTCCATCCTGGGCATGCAGTAGGTTTTGCATTACCTGTTGGAAAAGCCTGCATGTGCCACTCAGATCCCTCTTCTGCCTCTTCAGCCTATTTTGGGATGGCCTATTTTTGGATTGCAGCACAGGTGACGTGCCTGGGAAAAGCGGCATTGCTAACAATGGCTGCGGCGCTGCTAGGAGGATGACACCTTGCTGTTCATCTGAAGTGAAGGGTTTAAATGAGTCATTGGCTTGTGATTTATTGGAAAATTTTGGTTGTCGTGCTGGTTCTCAGCAGCCAACACAGAGAAGGAGAAAAAAGCCCACCCCACAACAAAACCCTGCTAGAAAAGAGAACTGAATGGCATGTTCTATCCATTGCAGCCTTTGGTATAGGATGGGGTGATTGTTACACTAGTCTAGATAAAAATATAATGCAGTTACAACTGTGGATATGTTTGCTCTCAAAAATGCTAATATTAGGTAATTATTCTTTTTTTTGCACATGTATCCTGCCTATCAAAGTGAGATCCAGCACTAGAGCATTTGATTAGTACCTTCAGTGTTCAGCTCAGTTAAATCTCCTGGCTGAGAGCTGTTCCTAAAAACACATATAAAGTTATGTCTTGTTATAAATGATCTAAAGCCTGTTACTTAGCTGTGATTGGTATGCTTGTGTGCAGAACAGAACGTGCTTTGTTTATTGAGGCTTTTATTTCCCTAACATACTGCAATTGGATTCATGTCCCAGGTGCCACACCCTGCCCTAGTGAAGGCTGTCCTGTGTTTGTTCAAATATTCTGTTTATTTGCCATATCTTGGGGGTTTGTTAAAAGCAGAAATTAAGATGTTTTCAGTCGCATTCCCCTAAGTTGTCTCAGGCTAAGTGAGGCTTGCAAATGATGTGCTGGAATTAAATCCCAATTACGTTAATAAGGAGAAAGCAATTGGAAAATTGTGTGTGGGTCTGTGCTGGGGCACCGAGGATGTTGCATGTCTGCAGCAGGCACAGGGCTGAGGTTTCAAGAGCCCTTGAGCTTGCAGAGCTGCTCCTGTTAGTGCTCGCAGGAAAGTTTGTCCCTTTGCTTTATACTGAGACAACACGAGAAATATGAAATAGAATAGAAAAGCAGGAGCTGTCCTGTTACTGCCTTAACATGGTAGCAAAGAGAATATGCCCATGGTGTAAGGATGGCAACATACTGCACCAGAAGAAATCTTAGAAGCAGAAGGAATATTTGTAAACCTGTGCTTGGTGTGAGTTCGGCACAGCTACCCTCTTGCCATCCCTCCCTCCTTGAAATCCAGAGCTACTCCTCTCAAATGAATCCATCAATGTAGCTCAAGCTGTTTTGGCTGCAAGACCAAAGCCTGGAGAGCATATGTTTCCCACAGTAATTCGGAGAACCCATAATGTGTAGTGTTCACAACTGGTCTCCAGTTGTGAATTTTTAATTATGCCAGATCATTTTCAGTAAATGGGACTTCAGGCTCAATTAGGGCTGTCGGATCCAATTTCTCACTCACCTACTATTGAACTCATACTATGTTGTTTGCAGTAACTGCCAAATCCACAGGAAAGATGAGACTTGCAAAAAAGGAATGTCTGTGGCATTTCCCATTCTCACAACCTCCTTCAGCAGAGTGATAGGAGCTCTGGATGCAAGGGAAAGTAACGTGCTTGGAGAGCACTGTTGAGTGGAGATACTGTTGAGAAGTATTCTTGCCTGAAATAGCAAGAATACAAAGTCTGGTCTTTGTATACATCGAGGAAGCTCGGCTTGCCAAGTCCAAGAACTTGCATCTTAAAAGAACCAGATCATTTCCTCTAGTGTGAGTGCAGTTTTGTGGGGCACTGGTCTGTTGTGGGGTCTTGGCATAGGACACCAAGCTTGTACCTGAGATGTGATGGTCTGGTTGGAAGGGCTTGACTGGCAAGCTTGCGAGGAGCTTGCACTGGTACTGGGGGAAGCAGTGGTCCTTCCCCTGCTCCTCCTGAGGGCTTGTCCCACCCTGGGGCTGCCCCACTGCTCTGGTAATTTCACTGGCAGTGTACTTGCCCTGTGCCTTTCTATATCTTCAGCTTGCTCCAGCTGTTGTCTCTCTAAAGCAGAGAAAAGGAAGATGCCCAGACAGCAAAAAATGCTGCCTTTGCTCTATAGATCCATGCAAAATTTGGTTTTGAAAACAAATGGGCATCTCTGTATGCACT
The DNA here is from genome assembly GCA_013397775.1 of Eulacestoma nigropectus. Taxonomy (NCBI): domain Eukaryota; kingdom Metazoa; phylum Chordata; class Aves; order Passeriformes; genus Eulacestoma; species Eulacestoma nigropectus. The sequence continues at coordinate 296,028 of VZTE01001947.1, forward strand.
GACCTGGAAGAGGCTGGAGATTTCTCTTTACCAGGCTGGAGCTGTGTAGGGGCAGCTTTCCTCCTGCCTTTGGTTCCTAGGGTACTGCAGAGCCATGAAGGCACAGAGTATCTTCTAAAATAAACCCTGCGTCTACAGAATGGTTTATCCCTCACAAGCTGCCTGGTGCAGGTACCTGTGGGAAGGCTCCCTCTGCTCACCACAGGGAAGTGGGGTGTGTATCCAGACTCCCTGTCTAGGTGCAGGAGTGCATGGAGAGGTTTATTTGGAACAGAAAACAGCACACAGAAATAGGAAACTGTCTTGGGTCAGCCAGCTCTGCACTGGGATGCTCAGCTGTTTGCAGACAAATTGCCCCCAGGCTCTTTGCCATGCTCCTTTGGTGTCTCTCTTGTGGATAATGTAAGCTTCTTGGCCACATCTGCCAGAGGAGTGTTTGAAGCAAAGTCCCTAACAGATGTTGAATGGTGCTGTGATGTCCACTGCATTCCTTCCTCAGCCAAAGGCAGTGGGGAGCCAGGCTGGCTGTGCTGTGAACTTGCTCTGAAGAACAGAAAGACTGTAGATATGTGTGAGTGTGCTGAGTGTTCTTGGGGACTGGCTGCCCTCGTTGGTCCCAAAAGGTTTGGAGAGGTTGTACTTATTTTTTACTTAAATCCCAGAGCAGAACAAAGCCTAAGGAATGGGAGGAAAAGGGATAAAATGAGCTGAAACCAGTGTGAGTGTGCTATGTGCCTGTCCTTGTCTGCTCCTTAAAGGAATGGGTACATGGAAAGAAAGGGGTGGTGGGTTGTAGATGGTGGAGCCTTTTCCTGACCATCCACTTTCTGGCACTGTTTCAGTCTGCTCAGAGACTGCACTGAAATGAGAGCTGGGTTATAAACAACAGCATCCATATGGATCGCTGTCCCTTCCACTCTCTGACGATGGCAGCACTGGCTAATGGACCAGGCGGTGTTGGGCAGGGGGATGTATTTACCCAGCCACTTACCTGAGCTCCAGCAATGGATTTTAACACCACTTAGCCCTCTGGCAAGTTAATAGCCTGCAATCTCTCCTCATCCTCTTAGTAAAACACTGACCCAGGTGAAGTCTGTGCTAACTGGGCAGAGAAAAACTGTTTCTCCCAGCCAAATGCTGGCAGCTGCGGTCTGGTCCTGGCTCCAGCGGGCACTCTGCTGACTGGCAGCTGTGCTCCTGCGCTCCTGTTACCTGGCAGCCTGTTACCTCACCTGTTTCTCCTGTGTGTATACTCTTTTGACCCATGTATTTTTGTTGCTGAGCCTTTCTCTGTGATGCCTTTTCTTGCTGACAGGGAACGGCCAGTTCTCTCTGCACACTTGGATCTTCTCTCTTGTTTGATCCAAGAAAACCATTAAACAATAATTAAAGTACATCAGCAGTGGCACTCAGCAGAACTGGCTTCTCCTACTCTTCTGACATTTTGCATCTTTGTCCTATTTTTATGCCTGATTTGAGATGACATATCAGCTGCTCTTAGCAGGAGGTCTGTAAAACGTCACTGGCACTCTTGGGACGTGGTGAAAGCTGCTCTTTAGCAGAGCCATTGAGCGGTACCTCTGCGTTCTGCCCCTACTGCATCTGCCAGCCTTCCATGCTAAATATCACTGTGCATCTCCATCCTATCTCAGGCACAGGTGACAGAAGACACTTGTGCCATCAGGCTGACCACAGCTCCCAGCAATTCCTGCTCTCCATAGCCAGCTGGGTGTTTTCCCCTATATCCCTTCTCAATGCTTATTTATCTTCCACCCCAGTTTGACAGAGGAGTCTCCAGAGAAAGGAACCAATTAAAAAATTATGGGGAGTGTGTTGAGAGAGGAGGGAGGTGGACATTGTGTTCGTAATAGGCTGATTTCTTTAGAAAATAAGGCTAAAAATAAGTTTAATTATGTTTTACTGAGCTTTTGCTACAAAGCAATCTGCTGAGGGTGTCTCACTCCTTCCTGCTCTGGGCATCTAACTGCTATCATGTTCTTGTCTGTAATTTTCTCTGCACTTTTAGGGAGGCTGCGAGATCTTTGCTAATCACAGAGGGCAGACAAACCTTCCATTTTAAAGGTCCCATAATAAGCAAAAAAGAGAAGGAAGTCACGGAGTAAATGGCACAGAGCTCCAGTGAATCTGCCATGGAAATATGAAAGCTTGCACCCTGGTAGCCAATATTTGAAGTGGCACCTCCGAAATCTCTGGCAGAGTGTTAAGCCACCACTGTTGGTGGCATGAGCCAGTTACCTGATAACAACCAGCTCCCCCACGCTGTGTCTGATGTGGGGGTGCCACAGCACCTCAGATAACCACACATAACCAGGGACCAACTCCGCAAGTGCAGTAGTGGTGAAAAGGATGTGGCTTTGATTTCCCTTTATAAAATTAGCCATATGGTGCTGCCTGAGTCTCCTGCTTGATCGAGATAAGGATCCAGAGAAGTGAAGAGTCCACTGCATTTTACAGATCTGAACCTCCTGGATGTCCGTGTCCTTTACAAAGCAGGCCACAGTGCCCCTACATCCAGACCCTCAGGGACATGGCATCCTTTCTCACCAGTAGCCACAGTGGTGCTGGACGGTTTTTCATAGAGCATCTCAGCGGAGCTGTGCTGAGCACCATCAGCCTGACAGCCGGGCAGAGGAGAGCAGTCCGGTATTAATTAATTTGTCCTGCCAAGAGCAGGTATTGATTTGCTTTTACAGGACTTTGATGAGTCTTGATTATGATTCTGTGGAGGTAGGAAGCTTTCCTGCCCTCAGAAGACTAGAGCAGCCATAATTATAAAATAATTGTGCTTGTTTTCTTCTAAAGTAGTATTTTATTTTTTGATGAATCTCTTGTTTGTACTGAGTAGACAGTACAACTTCACAAATGACTTGTTTACTGTTGTGCTTTGATTTATAATTCTCCCTTAAAATTTTAGAGGGTGGGGTTTTTTCCCAGATATGCATTCAAATTACTGTAAAAGTAGGTCACATAATATTTGTGCAGATGTTCCCCTTCCCCTCTCACTCCAGCTCCCCACTGGTGCATGGGCTGACGATAAGTTTGTGCTGATGACCCAAGGCAGCACTTTGCAAAAGATGAACCAATCTCATAAATCTTTCACTGTGATCCTGCTGTGTGTTAAAGGCTTACATGTAGTTTGGAATATTAATTAAAGACAGTTAAACGGCTTTTTTTTTAAACTGTGTCCTTAGTGTCTCCTACCTAGAAGAGATGCTTGTTCTGCATTTGCCTTGCATGCATAGTCCCCTGAAGTGCTGGCTGGCGTTTGGGAAGTGCGTTGCTGGTGTGGGAGGGTGGAGGTCAGCCTGACTGCCTATGCCGGCCCTGATGTCCCCTCTGGGACTGTCCCCGAGCTCAGAGGAGAATAGTGGGAGGGGTCTCTCCTCCCGCTCTGTTCCACCAGGGCTGCTGCGACCTGCCATGAAGCCGGGGAGAGGATCTATGTTGGTTTGTGTGGAGAGAGAAAGGGAAAACAAGGTAGAAGTGATTCCATGATGATTTTTTGCCTTTTCTTTTATACCCCTTTATATAGCTTTTATGTATCCTCAGTGCTTTTAGCATGCATACTTGTAATTCCTTAAGTTTGATAACTTAGCAAGGACTTAATATTCTGCTAAGTCAGGAGACCAAACATCTTGGAAGCCTCGCAGTTAGGGGTCAGAAAGCCCTAGAGACCAAGGTCTTCTCTAGAACACATGCTGTAAACTAAGATAGGCCCATCCAGGGGGGAGATTCCTCGGGATGGGGGGTTCATTCAAGTCTGTCATTGGGGAATCTTTGATAGATATGCTAATTTGCAAGGCCTATAAATTGTATACACGATTTATCGTTTGTGTGCATTTCGGCACATTCCACCCAGACGAAGTGGTGCACCTCTAAGAATCCTTAAATAAATACCGAAGTAAAAACCCCTCTTGCCCTTAACCGTGTCCGGCTTTCAATTTTAAGACCAGGGAAAGGCAACAGAAGCACAGTAAGGTAAGGCAGAAGCTGCTCTGGCAGCAGCTGCAAGAGCAAAGGGGGTCAGATATAGCAGGAAGCAGATTTATACCACTGTTTGCTCTGCACTGAAAAGTTTTCCCTTAGGAGGTTTTTATGGAGAGGTGCAAAGAGCTGTTAAGTCATTAGTGCAGTCTGCCATTGTGGCAGCATTATTCCTTGTTATCTCCACTTTATAGCTGCTCTTTCTCACCAGCGACTACTGACCCAATAAATATTTGTCCTGACTGTATTATCCGCATCCCAAATGCTTACCTTGTCCTCTGGCATGCAACTTAAAGACATTAAAGCCCCTTTTTCTACCTGACAGGGAGAGTCTGGCGAGTGCTGGCCACTAATGCCTGCTCGGGAAAAAAATCCTGACCTTGGGTGAGGGCTGGGCAAGTTTTCCCCCACAAAAGCACTTTTCTTCCTTCAGCTTTTAAACCCTCGACTTCGAAGACGTCCTTGACGAAGAAGTTTCTAAAGCAATCTTCCTATTTCAAGGCACCAGGTCTTTGCCTTCTTTTTTTTCTGTTCCATTAACTCAGTGTTTTGCAGCCAACACTCCTGTTAATTAGGTGCTAATTTATTATTCTAGCCAGCTGTTATTACTGTGTAACCTACTCCCCCACACAGCCACACTCCAGCCCCAGGCTGTCTCAGGTCTGAGTTTTGGGTGTTCTTCCAGCCATGGCATTACTATAAAGCTGGGTGACCAGTAGCCCCAAATTAGCATCCAAGGGAGACACCAAGGCCACTCTGGCCATGAAGGGGGAAAATGAGGTGGGCCCGTGGACACTCTGGGGATGTTTCCTTCCCCAGCTCAGCATCATGCCTATGCATGAACCCCTACTCCAGCATGGTCCTTTCCAGGCAAACCATCCCCATGAGCACTGACATGGTCTTCTCCTCTGGGGGTTTGTCTCATGGTCAGTTGATTTTAAAGAGGTGTGATTGCTAATTGGAGCACATGCCATCCCTCTCCCATCTGGACTTCCTCATGTCCATTAAGACCCAACAGCATCTCTGTGGGGGGGGGAGGGGGGAGGATGAGTCACACTGGCAAAACTGGACAGCAGTTTTCTCACTCTATTCTTAACATTTTTTCTTTAAATATTCACAAGAGCTTTTTTGATGGAAAATCAAACTCGTAAAAACTCCTGAAGACAGGAGTAATTATCCAGCTGGCTCTTATTAGTGCATTTCATAGCTATCAAAAACAATGTTCTCCTAGCTCCCTTGCTTCAATTCATTAATTAGTGATATTAATTAGTTGTATTAATTGCAAGCTGATACTTCTAAAGCAAAGGAGGCTGAATGCAAGAATGTGGTTCATAACCTCTCTGTGGATGAGTAAAGGTTTCTGAATATTGGAGGTGCCCTGGAGAGTTGTGGAAATGCCTGCCAGGTAGCAAAGGTGGCTATATAGGTCCATTACTGCTAGCAGGAGCATCATACAATTTGAGAGTTAAAATACTGATTTTAATGATGTTGTTTGTGTGTACAAGATCACAGCTGCTATGCTGGTGTCTCCCAGCTCAGTGGAGAGACATGTTGTTCTTGCCTATGTGTTGAGGACAGTTCTGTTGCTCAGCATCCTGGTGTGCCTTTCCCACCTGTTATGATCCAGTTTAAACTCAAAAGAGCAAAGAAAATTAGGTCTCTGTGTATAAAATGGAAAGAACTTTGAAGGTTCAAAATATAGCCAAAAAAACGTGATTAAAACCAAAGGAGCTTAGATGTTGGTGCCAAAAAATTAACATATTTTATTTAATAGTAAAAGAGGCAAAGAGAAAGAGAAAAGAAAGAGAAATAGAAGAGGAGGGACAGGGAGAGAGTGATAGGGGTTAGGTAGAAGCATATCACTCTTCTGGGGGTCCCAACAACATCTTGTTGCTCCCCGACATCTGGTCTTCTTGGTGGTGAGGGTCCCCTGCCACCACACCAAAAAGTATAGGATCCAGTGGATTAATACACGTTTAGGGCCAGATGGCAACATCCACGTGCCTCCCTTGCAGGGGGCTAGGTTTGACACTGTGCCTTGCAACACTGAGGGTCTGTTGCATCATGCTGCAGTGCTCTGGTGCAGGGTCTGGGGACCCCTTCGAGGGGCCTTTCATGGGCCATGTCACCCCTCTGCTGTGGATAAGCTTTTCCCCGGGGTGAAGGGCCCCTGCAGCTTGGGCTCCTCTGCACAGCAGAGGATGGGTGTTACCTGCGCCTCTGACCAGAGGCTTTTCCCACACACAACCAAAGCCTCTCTTCCCCCCAGCCTTTGGTGTGGGGGTCTGGCAGCTGATAGCCCTGGGGCTGTGGTCTCCACTCCGGAGGTGTTAAGCCGTGTGCGCTGTGAATGTATCCTTTTTCCCCAGCCCTGAGTTGTTACTTTATCTTGTCTTCATCAGCGATGGGTCCAGGGCCTCAGTCAGAAAGCCTATTCAGAGTGTGGTGGTCTTCTCTGCAGCTTTTGTAATACCATTTTGCTATACTAGGCAAAGGTCCTTCATAAAAATGTTTAAGTCATAAACGATAATATTTCAGCCTCCAACACCTCTCCTCTCTGGCTGTGGTGCTCTGGGGGTTTTGTCATGCTGTGGTGAGCCCAGGTGGCTTGAGGGCTCTGCTGGCTCAGCTCTGCAACTGGTGTTGCAGAAGGTGGTGAGTCCTCCTGACTCCACATCACTGCCCCGGGGGATGTTTGTCATGGCTCCTTCTAAGCCATATCAGATTGAAAGCCTGCATCAGCTCCAGTACCCTGCTCTAATGCCAAGAACAGATCTGCTGTTGCCCATCTTGAAGGTCCACAGTTCAGTCCCAGGTTTGTTGCCAAAACAGCAGCCTCTCTGCAACACGACTATGTCAAGTCATTGTAGTCTGGTGGCATCAGTTGTGTCACTCGAGGATATAGCACAATGTCAGTGAGCCCTACGACTCAGCCTTAGCAACATGGATGAGGTCATTTATGTAACCAGATGTGCTGAGGCTTTAAGACAGGCTGGCGCTTGCTGTGAAGATGTAAGGGTGTAGTCTTTTGCGTATGCCACAGTTGCTTAAGAGAATCATTTTGGTCAAGGAGAGCAAGGTACTGCCATCAAGGAAGAGAGCTCTGTGGAGACGGGCATGTGAGGAGACAGGTCAACGTGGTGGCAGAAAAGGCTGAAGCTGCAGATTAACAAAAGATGGCTTGGTAAGAGAATTGGGGTGCTGCATTCAATTATCCCATTCAGTTTTGTTTGTGCTGTGGTCAGTCAACACCCCCATGATACTCCAAGCCTGACAGGAGCAAGTAAACAACCTTTGCAATTTAATTAACACAGCTTCCAGGATGTGAGTTAAACAGAGAACCATGGAAGCAGGGAGTTTGGGTACAGGTCTCCACTGTGCTCCTGCCAGGCAGTGCCAGGGTGAGCAATCCACACAGCCAGTCCTCCTGTCAGAGATACTGAAACTGCTTGGATTTAATTCCAACGATGCTTAGAGATCAGGTAGTGTCAGTGGAATTTAGGGTCGTTAGTTTAAAGATGTGCCAGGTATTGCCAACTCCTGCGAAATACCCAAGCTGGTTTTTGATTTTCTTTTTCCCTCTCCCTCATTTTATATCTAGAAATGTCACTAAGTATTAGTGCAATATTTTGGGCTGGATAAGCCATCAAGGCAGGACCACATGGTGGCAGTGAAGAAGTGGTGGGACAGTCACAGTTGGAGCATGAGCTCTCCTGTCATTGTTTCTTTCCCTACAGTGGGGAGCTGCCCCATTCCCACCATCACTAGGTTTTTTGCTTTCTGTGGCACAGTTACCCTGGGGAGCTCAGCAACTGAGTTGGCTGTGACGTGCCATTGTTCCAACCCATGGGCAGGAGAAACCCACTTGGCTGAAAACATGGTGCTGGGCAGCCCTAAGGAGCAGTTGTTCTTCAAGTAGTTCTTTTGTCCATATAGATTAATGGCCCTTTAGACCAGGCAATTGTGCAGATTTTAGGGGTACAGCTTTTTGGGGGTCTCTTTGCAAGGGGCTGCTGAGGTGGGACCGTGCATTTGCAGAGTAAGGCTGCCTGTGGTGTGATCCTGCTGGGCCATGTTGTGATCCTGTGCTGTGACTGGGGGCATGGTCAGACCCCAGAGCTCATAGTAAATGTTTACCTGACTCCTTTCAGTGTTGATCTACAGGCAGAGGCTCAGTAGGTAGTTAACACTTTTCCCCCTGCTTTTCGCTCTCACAACTTGAGGTAATTTGGTGATTTGACGTTTCTCCCTCACGCCGAATATAAATCAGCATTTGGCACAGTTGTGCAGGACTGCAGCGCTGCTGGCACTGGGGCAGAGGCAGTGGAGTGGGTGCTGTTAAGTGTGCGGCCAACGTGCTGCTGGCATACTGAAACCTGAATTTCTGCAGTGCGCCAGCCCCAGGAGAGTCATACTCCAAACCCCTCTTGTCCTCACAGACCCTCGGCCCATCACCCAACCCCTTCATGCCCTGGACCAGACAAAGGGTGGGTGCTCTGCCCCCCCAGCTCATCACTCACTGCGGCGTTGGGGGCCAGCTCCGTCCGTGAGGTGCCCTGATTGCCTGGTGTGGACACAGGAACCCGAGCTGGCCCACAGTTAATTAACTATGAGAACCACAAATTCTGTAAGGCTTCACAATTAATTTCTTAGTTTCTTTTTTCTTGGTGTTTTTGTTAATGAATTCATTCCATGTGCTCGTGGAAGTATCCTGGTGAGGCTTGAAGAGCTGAATTACAGGGGGAAAAAAGCCTCTCCTTTTGCACCAGCCTTTAGCTGATGAAATGTAAAGATGCAATGAGCTGATTAGTGATTCTGGTAATGTAATTAATGCCTCTGTTCTTTCATACATGCAGAGCTGGGGGTCAAGCTGAGCGCTCAAAGTTTGCCCTGGATGCGCAGTTCCGTGTGCTCAAAGCTATTGCTCCCTCGTTATGATTCCTCCAGTAATTCCAAATTAAAGTTGATATACTTGTAAACTAAAAGCAGAGCATGCCTGTGAATTGCAAGGGCTGGAGAATTCGGTTGCAGGATGGGAATGTTAATGCTGTGATCCGCCACAGACTGGGCAAGGAGGGGCTGTAGCAGAGCAAACACCTTGGTGGCTGTCACTCCTGCCAGATGCAGAGCTGGTCGTGGGGCCTGTCTCAAATCCTTGTCTGCACTTCCCTAGCTGCTACAGGCAACCAGCCTCACGTGGTTCTGCAGTTATATCTTAACACCGCAACCGTCATAAACCATTAACGTAATTCCCAGTCTGAAACCAAGTTCGGATGAGCTCATTTTTCCATGCAACATAATTTTGGCATGCCTTACATGAAACTTTTATCTTTTTTTTCTTCCCCCATTTTTAATAAATATCACATTATCAAAATATTATTGACGCTTGATTTGCTGCTGTTGGTTTACCATAGATAACAGCATGGAGTGTTCTTCCTGTTCTGATTCAATAGTGCATGACAAGGGAATCCAATTTGTTCAGATTTAGATGACATGCCTCCAATTATGTAATTCCATTAGGAGGTGCCTGCAGCCAAGTCTGTGCTTACAGTCTCAGCAGACATAACTCTAATGGGACATGTTGCAGTATTGCTGTGTGGTAAGCACAGCTTTGATAGAGAGCATGACCTGTCTCTCCCAGTCATGTTTGTGGGAATGGAGAACACGAAAAACTACCCAGCTGTACTCAGGGCTCTAATCTGGTGTTGCGGCGGGCGGTGGTAAATGCCGCAACCTTCCCGAAAGCGTCTCCTAAGATGAAGCGCTCGGCGTGGCCACTAGGACACACGCACAAAGCACTCACACCACAGACAGCTCAGGAAAAGCAGCCGACGACAAAGAGACAGGAAGGGTCTTTGTGTGGGCTTCCACAGGGAAGTTTATTGCAGCCACACACGTGAAAGGGCCCAC
>VZTE01001947.1:306028-331693 GCA_013397775.1 Eulacestoma nigropectus
GGGGCGGAGAGAGCATCAGGGCCAATGGTCTGAGGGCACAAGAGCGGTGCATAGGCGGGGCCAGGGTATCACGGCTAATGGGGAAACACCAGGGGAGTGGCTGAGGTACAGGGGCCAATGGGAGAGGAGGGAAGGGAAAATATTCTGGAATTAGGGACATACAGGGTAGGAAGGGGCAGCATGGCCAACGGGCCAACCAGGGAAACTGAACTGGGGTACATCAACATAACACAACAAGGTATCCTGGGAGAAGCTTTTTCTGTCACTCTAACTTGGGGACAGGTTCAGGGCTCCTTCCTCCAAGGGATGCCTTCATCCTCTTGCCCTGCAGGCTCACCAACCTCCACAATCTGGCAATAAGTTATGTCACTACAAGAACAAAGCTTTGCAATGAAGGGTGAATTTGCAGTGGCTATATATTTTATGTATTCAAAATCAGTCACTATATGCAGCACTTTGAATATGATCTTATATTCAATTCCATAAATGGAAGATATATTGGTTGCAGTTTTTTCTCTTGAATACCATCTCAGATTCCTATGTACTTGGGAATGTTGGATATTTATGAGAATATAAAGCAGTGATGAAAATGTAAGACTAAATCTTAGCACAGTTACAACTTGCTTTAAATTATTAATCTTTAAGAAGCATGATAAAAATTCTGCTATGCAAATTCTGTGGCACTGGAGTTGGTGTACATATCCATTACCATAAAGTTATCTAAATAGTGGTTTTAAAATAATTGTGTAGTGTTGATGCAGAGTTACAGTTTCTGCAGGCAGGAAGAGGCAATTCTAGTGGCAGATCTGTCTCCCCAAGATGGGGGATGTAACACCACTCAAAAATAAAGCTGTTTGGATGAATTTAGCATCACTTGCAAACCAGAAGATTTCTGTAACACCTTTGGGTAACATGGCTCAGGTAGGGTTTGTCGGGACTCAGCTCTCCAAGGGCTGGGAAGAAGCTGGATGGGCCATGTAGGGTGTATTTTTGGTAGCGAGTGCTCAGGCCTGTGAAAACTGCAGAAATTTAAAGGCATTTAATACCCATAAAATGGTCAAAGTTCTTGACAACCATGTGACATCTCTTGCTCAGTCTTGCCCTGTGTTTGGGCTGGACCTGCAGACAGGTTTATTCTGCAAAGCAGGGATGTGAGCTGTACCTCTGTTGGCCAGTGCTAACTAGGGCTTGGCCAAATAATATTTAAATATGTAGCTTTTATTAGGAAGAAAAGCTCCCTAGTCCTTGCTCTGGGAAAGTATGAGTGATAGCATCTCTACTTCCATAATCTTTTGCAGTTCTCACATGAATATATGAAAGAATTTAATAATGTTCTAGGTTAGAAAATGATCATGCATATGCATACATCTTTAAAATCTGTCTTCTCTGACTTTCTTTCCCCTTACTTATGTTGAGAGAGGAAGCCAGCAAACTATCTCAATGTATGATGCATCCAATATCACCTTTCACATAAACAGAAAAAATATGCTTCCTCTGTTGATGTGATGAGACCAGGATGCATTTAAGTGTCTAGAGAAAATGTCATTTTGTTTAAAATAATGTGAAGAGGAGCCCAGTCGCAGTATGTTAAAATGAGTTATGGGGATGCTGCTGTTTTAATGACAGGATGGGGGAGATGCAATTGAAGATGCTGCTGTTGTGCCTGAGCCCTGGCCCAGATCACCACTGTTGGGAGCCCTTTTGCACCTGCTGCTCTTGTCCCCATCCCTGCACGGATGCTTTGGCAGAAAACCCTGCTCAGGTGGTGTTTAGCTGTGCATTAATCTGGCCCCTCAGTGGATTGCTTAGCCTGCAGATACAATGGAGTATATCAACCTCAGTTCAGAACCCAGTGTAGTTTTATGGGAATGAATTGTTCAGATAAATTTGGTAGAGCACAGTTTCTTAATCTGCTAAATGGAAAAAGACACTGCTGCCTGCAGTTTGGGAATAAATTAGATTATTCTAGATTAACTCCTCCAGGGATGGAAACATAGGAAGAGGCTGCTCAGACAGTTGATTTTCAGGTTTATTTATTGCAGCAGTCCAGCTGCCAGCGTGACTGAGAGCAGAGCCTGAGCCACTGCCATGCACTTCATCATGGTCTGGAGCACCTGTTTGCTGAGTTCAAATGCAGAAGCATCAATCTGCTGCAAACCAGGTCACGTACCCCGGCACTGGGGGCACTGGACACTGCTTTGGCTTCTCTCTGGGGACAAAATACCCAGACGTGTTTCCCTGGGTGTTCAGGAGTTCATTGGAAAGTTTTGTTAAAGCATCTGTGCTCCAAGACAAGCTCAGTCCTCGGATCCCTTCTGATCTATGAGCGCCCTGTTTGGTTCCCTTTAGGAAGAGGTTCCCAGGTGGGCTTAGAGGAACACCACAGGTCTTGCCATCTTCACACCTGGATGCCAGCATGGTGCTGGATTAAGTGACAGTGAGCAAATCTGCACACAAGAGGCAGAGCCCTCGTAGCAAATGCTTTTGAGACTAAGCATCGCTACCTGCGTGCAAAGCTGGCGTTGGCCCCTCCACCTCCAAAGATCTGCTCCATTTCAAAACAAAATGGCAAAAGTCTGGGGTCCAAAAGATCCATGCCTTGGCCTGTGCAGCATCTCCCTTTGATCCTTGCAGTAGTACTTCCATGTCCCAGAGGTGTCTGCACAAGCTGAATGGTGAGAGCAGAGCTGATGGTCCCAGCACTGTGCCAGCACAGGAGCGTGACAGGAGGGGTGCCCTTCCTTGGAGACCTGGCTTGAAGCTGATGCTGATGGTGAGAGGAGTTATTGCTCAGTACAGTGAGTGGTGAGAGGAAATGTTTGTTGTATTACTTTCTGGGACACCTTCCCAGAAAACATTTCCTTGTGATAATTGCAGCACTGATGCCATAAGCCCCAGCAGGAGCTCCCCTTTAGTGGAGGTGAATGGAGTGGAATATCAGGAAAGCTTTCCAGGATTCAGTTTGGTCACAGCCTGTTAAATCAAGAGCCTGTTCAATGAGGGCATCATGTGCTTCTCAGCCTGGCCACACACAGCTAGGAGGGACAGCTGAAAACTCTTGTGTTTGCTGCTTGAATCTGGGGGTGCTGCTACATCTCTTCCCCAGGAGTCACTGGACCCACAACTTCTCCTAGTGTGTTGTCTGAACTGGATAATAAAGCTCCTCGAAGCAAGGACCACATTTGCCATGGTGCTGTCAGTCCAGGAGATGAGTATTCCCAGATCCTCCTTGTCCACATCCACATGTGTGGCTCCTGTGTCTTGAATTATATTTCATGTTTTGTAAGAGGGGGGAAATAAACATGTGAAAGTGCAACTCTGATCTTAGGCATTGAGGGTTTTTGGAAGGATGGTAGACCAACTACGAATGGAAAAGCTTCTGGCTTTGCCACTCTTTGTTCCCTAGTGATGTGGGACTTGGCACTGGTGGGTCCTGAAGGGACACTTGTTCCATCCTGTCCCTTCCCCTTGGGGACACCCTCTATGGGGACTGCTGAGTACACCAGATGGGTAGAGAAGGACATCTCAGGACTTACAACTGATATGAGTGGAGTTCACTGAGGAAGGGGATGAGATAAACAAATCAGGTCCTTCATGGAGATGGAGGTATCAGGATCTTTGATTCCATGAGTAGGGCAGTTCCTCGGTGCTCTCCCACTTCTTACCTGCCATGCTTTTGGGATGTACAGTTGTGCTCCACTTTGTTTCCTCATTGGAAACATTTGCTTGGAGGTGGACAGCTTGGGTCGAATTTCCCAAAATTTCCCAACTTTCCCAAAGTTGCACCCCCAGCCTTGGAGGGTTGTGGTGTTTCAGATGGGTAGGGGAGATGCAGTAGAGACAGAACTTAAAGCCGATGATTGGTGAACTGTAAATTTGAGCTGGAAAATGTGGCTGTACTGTAAAATTCAGGACACCATCTGTTTCATTGCTTGCTTGCAGTAACATTTGTACTTGATAATTAAAATGTCACACACATTTTTAGCCAGAATAATCCATGGAGGAGTAGAACTGTGTCTTCTGAAAATCTTTCAAGAGATACTCAGATAGGAACTATACTGTTTTGAACCATCTCTTGCTGCTCATAGAGGAGTTTTGCTTCTTGCCTTTTTTTTCTGTTTTTTTCCTTTTTTTCTTTCATCTTTTGAGGAGGAGGTTAGGGGAGTGGGAGCAACGGCAGATCCTTGTGGAAGGAGCTGTGACCTTAGTGAATAATCCTACATCTCATGTGGTTTATTTTGCTTTAGGTTTATCATACTGGGTTTATCATATCCCTTCTGGCAGGGGTCAGTTATCTTTGGTTTCAGCTGAAATCAGCTTGATTTTAAGGGTTTCTCAGCTAGTCTAAGCAAGACTTCCCTCCAGCTGAGGGTTCAAAGTGCTGCCTGCTTGTTTGGCTGTGGGAGATGAGGGCTGGGAGCTCGGAGCTCAGGAACTGCAGCAAGAAGTTGCTCAAAGAAAGGTCAAATCTTGACCCAAGCTTGTGATACCCTCATGGTGAGAGAGCCAAAGCAAGGGGCAAAGCAAGTAGCACTGTTCATGGGCAGTGGAATTGGGTGCTTTTTGTGTAGCTGTGCAAGTCCTTCAGCTGGCACAGAAGGGAGCTGGACTCCTCTCATTGCCCAGCCCAGCTTGCTGCCTCTCTGTGGTGGCCTCAGTTCAGCTGCCACTTTGGCTGGAGTTTGCTTCCTGGCACTGAAAAGATGGAAAAATTGAATTTGCTTTTGACTGTCTGAAAGTAGGGTTTTGAATGTCTTAGTGCTACAAATTAATTAACAATATAGGGGGCATCTGAAATCTAGAAAAATGCTGAGCTGATCTCAGTGCCGAATGTGCTGTCACTGACCACCAGGAAAGCATCTGATGAGGTTTTGCCAGCTCAGTCTCCAGCTTCCAGGCACACCACAGCTTGGACTGTGTGGATAGTCCTTCTGAGCACAACACAATGGACACATCGCTGGGTTTGTTCAGGGTTGTATAAGAGGCTAAAGTGACGTTTTCCATTAACATGGCTTTCTGAGAGCATTGTCCTCACTGATTCAGCCTGAGTAAGATATACTTTTACTAAATGTTTGGGGTGGAACTAGCAGACGTGGGAAACAAGATGTTCTGCACATCTTGTGATGTTTACTTAGTCTTGCTTGCTTAGCTGATGTAAAACCCCTCCCAGCTGAACTCTGACACAACAAATGCATCCATGGAGTTTTACTAGAAATGCACTCTGCTGTTCCATGAAAATTTTAAATCCAGTTATGTCAACTGTGTATGAATACAAGTTTTAAAATCCTGGTCTGCTGGGAGCCATTTGGAGCTCAGAGTGTTGCGGTGCATCCAAGTGTGCCATCAGTAACTAGTCAGGATTAAAGACAAAGTCTGCAGAGGAACCACGGCCAGTATCTCTTCCCAGAAACACTTCCCAGCCAGCCACATGCTGTCAGGGCTGTCTCCCATCTTAAATCAAACATCCCAGCATCCATGCAGACCTTGTACGTCAGAGCTCAAGATGTATCCTTGCAGGATGGGGCTCTGTGCTCCTGCCAGGAGACTGTATTGTAATATGTGAGAGAGGGCTTAAAATATTCTAATTGTCTCCTACAAAATTGCAGCTTTGTTCCCTGGAGTAGAAAAGTGAGTTTAAATCATTAACGCCATAAGTCTCAGTGATGATTACAGAAATGTTTGCAAGTGACTTAATCACTATAGTTTGTCTGAGTGGCCCGTTTTAATATTATTGCTCTGATTAAGTTTTCTTAGCTAATATGTGTTTCATTTTCAATTCAATTAAATGAGAATCCACTTCCATTACATTATATTACAGTAGTGCCCTAGTGGGGCAGGAGCACACTTGGTATTTTCAATTGATACAGATTTCTTCATTATACAGTCTCATGGTGCTCAATAGAATCAATGAGAACAGAAATTAAAAGTGTAGAAGTTGCAGCTGTAAATACACTGTCTGTTCCTCTATCCCTCTTTCGGCAGCAG
This sequence comes from Eulacestoma nigropectus, assembly GCA_013397775.1. NCBI lineage: Eukaryota > Metazoa > Chordata > Aves > Passeriformes > Eulacestoma > Eulacestoma nigropectus. Next base: position 312,014 of record VZTE01001947.1, read on the forward strand.
GCTGAGAATTATATTAGTATCAGTTCATTAATTACATTGCGAAGACGTTTTCAATAGATGCTTGCTTTTGACAAAATTTCAGAAAGACTGGGAAGGATTTTCCTTGGATTTCTGTATGCATAATAGTTATGATAAGCAAAATGTAAGTTGCACTAATGTGCCTTTTTTTATGTGCTATATATCTTCCGTTTAGTTTTTAAAAGCACTTTTGTGTAACCTATCGTGGGATGTATTAACTGGTGTATGGAAGATTATCTGCAAATGGCTTGTGAAGGAATTATGTTCTTTCATGTGAGCCAAACCTCCTCCTTTTATGTATTACTGAAGAGAATTGATTGAGCTCTGATATAGAAACAAATTATTTTATAAATACCTTCTGGAGTTAATTTCCCCTTGTGGGAGGTGCAGAGCTCTTGGGGCTGATCGTATGATCTTTTTCTTGAGAGTTCCAAGGCTTCTCCAGCGCTGAGGTGGTGATGTTCAATGGTGTACTGGTTTGAAAGCAAACCAGAGAGACTCCAAGTCAGAAATATAATTTAATAGGAAAAATAAAATAAATGCAATAGTACAAAAAGAAAAACCACTGACAGCGTCAGAATACAACCTGACACCCTGTCGGTCAGGGTGTTGGTAGCAGTCTGATTAAACGGTGCCTGCGGTCTTCTGGAGTGATGGTTCTGTTGACGTAGTGATCTTGTCAAAGGGTCTGGTCTTCCTCAGAGGGTCCAGTGGTGGCTGTGTAGCTCTTGTCCTCTGGAAATCCAGGAGGTAAGGGCAGACTCTGGTGTTCCAAACCTCTGAGTATATACAGATGGGAACGCTGAGTTCCTCCTCCTGGGCGGAACATCTCACAATGGGATGGTGAGTCATGAGGCAAGGCATTGATGGGCCCATGAACAGAAGACATCCCCCTGGAGGGAGGATGGGTCATGGGAGAGATAAGAAACACTGCCCCACCTGGTTTCAACAGCTGGCCCATTAACAGGAGATATCCCCAGAGTTTATCAGGGATGAGTCATGCAGGAGGTGGGGAACACTGCCCCACCGGTTTTTTAACAGCTTATGAAGATAGTGATAGAATGTATATACTTTTGGGCACATCTTACATTGTAACCTAGGACAAATAGTAACTACTTTCATATACAAAGGAGTTGGGAGGGGTGTTCAAGCAGCAATTAGGAATTTGCAATGAGTGCTCAGGAAATAGGATAAATCAGACCTCCTAAATACACATTCATGCATTCATAAAGAAGACAAGTGTGCATGCCAAGCTGAGATGGGAGCCCTCTGCACCCTCTTCCTCCTGGATCGTGTTAGCCACAGAACTTGCAAATTAAGCGCACAGCGCTCGGTGATCTCCTGCTTCCCATGGGTGGCTGGTGGCTGGCAGGACGAGTGTCCACAGCCCTGGGGGACCTTGGGTAGGTTCGGCGTGGCAGCCCCTATCTCATTTCTCTGCTTTTGTGCAGCTCCATGCAGCCACGTGTCATCTCATGCCCTCTGCTTGCACAATCAGGTCACAGCAGAGCCTGTCTGAAATATTGGTTTTATTCGATTATTAAAAGTATTTTCATCTGGTCAGAGAGTATGTGGCTTTGTGCATTCAAAACATAGCTAAAATATATATGGATATAAGGATAAAGCTTTTTTATTGCTAAACATATACTTTTTATAAACAAGAAGATGGATTTTTTTTTTTTTTTTGAGAATATAATAAATATTTTAGCATAGTTATTCTGGCTCCATAAGTGCAATGAAAATGTTAGCCTTGGCATATCAATCACACTTTACAGATGACTGTTATTTCCTGAATGTCAAAACTCAAAATTTCTCTACTAAGCAAACTTTTCAGTGGCGAAATAGATTGCCTCCATAATATATCACTGTGTGCAAGAAAAAATGAAATCTTTATGTACTGTATTATGAATCAATGAGGCATTAAGATTCTTGGAAGGGTGAGTGGACTCTGGAAAATGAAAAACTGCCACTATTCCATCTCTGTAAACCACTGCTTATGGAGTGTAGGCTTTGCAAACCTCGATCTTTGCCGCCGCAGAGATATCAGTTACACGTTAAAACTAATTCCTGCAGCAGCATTTAGATGGGGTAAATACTGTTGTAAAGATCTGATTTATAGCAGCATCCTGTGCTTATTCACCAGCTCTGTTGCAGTGGCCTCCTTTTCGCTTCGGGATATCTGCCATGCTTTTTAATGAATCCGTAAGAGCTCTGTAATCAGGGCCATGCTGTACTACGCCTGGAAGATGTGTGTGATGTGGCTCCAGGGGACAGGGACAGCTCCTCAGACCAGGAGTAGGAAGGTGCTTCTGGCACTCTGGGGGTGTCAGAGCTCAGTGTTTCAAAAGACATCGCTCAGACCTTGAGTTTTCTTAGTGTATATTAAGAGCAAAATTCAGCTCTGCCTCCTGTTCATAAAGGGATAATTGCCCTAGGCAAGAAAGACACTTCCCAAAGCCAAGGCCTTGCATGCTGCCGAGACCTCACAAATCCAGCGTCACCTGTACTGCAGCTTGTCATCCAGCACGATGGAAGCATGGCACACGCTGATCCTCCTGTCACCTTCTCTCTCCTTTCCTTGGGTTTTACCTCCCATGTCCAGCCTGGGGGCTCAGTACCGCTGCTGCCCTCCATCCTGATGCTTCTGTCATATAACTAAGCTCATGAGGTGGGAAGCTTTACTGCTCTAGATAGGCTGTGATGGAAGCTGGGTGTTTCCAAAGGGCAGTTTAGTCCTTTTTCCAGCAGGTCAGGTGGGTGGGATGGTTCTGGGCCCCTCTGCCCATCATTGCCACCCTTTCCTATGCAGACTCCAGTGTGGAGGCAGAGAACTGGGGACTGGCACCAGCAGCTGAGTCACTCTTCTGTTTGCTGAGTCTAAAAACAGAAACTTGCTTCTCTTTTTATGCACTACTGAAAAAAAAAAATTTAAAAGGCCACTATTCTTGCTGAATTGGTTGTGAGCAGGGGTATCCTGCAGAGATCTTAATAATACAGGCAATTATGAAATTAATACCACTCTGGCAGATCTGCAGGGCCGCTCTCCCCTCCTCAGGCAACACTGTGGACAATTATTTTGTGCATGAGGGTAGCTGGGAGCATGTGCGTGTGTGAGGCTGCATATTTTGTACTTATTTAAAGCCTTATTTTCATTATCTTTGTTTGCATATGCCATGCCTGCACATATATGAATGTGTACCTTGACCTGCTAAATCGCTGCCTTCCTCTGTGCCTGAAATGCTTTTTTTCTGCAGATCTTTCCTATTTGGTAATTTCACGGGCAATTATGGGCTGGTGTAATGGCTGTTCTTGAAAAATCCAGCTCCTTTTTATGGGTTCCTCTGGCACTTCTCTCCTGCTGCCGTTGCTGTGGGTAGGCTGCTGGCTTCCTACCCCCACCATTAGTGTTTCTAGACAAAACATCCCTGTGATTCATTGGGTGCTGATGGAAGTGAAAACATAATGATTACTTAGAGGAAATGTAAATTTGCACTTGCTAACGGCTTTAATTCGCAGTCCTGAAATACTTACCTCCTTTTCTTCCAGGCCCTTTTTCAGAGCTAATGCATGATTTGCTTCTACCACCTTGAGACCCAGAGTAAAGTCCAGGTAGTCTTGCAGGCTGCTGCAGAGAAAAGGGGTGTTTGTTCCTCCTTCTCTCCCTCCCCATAATCTTTATCCATCACTTCTTTAATGAAGAAGGGATTTGTTCATCTAGATTTTACTGTGCTTTGAATTTTGGATGAGGTGGACCTGGAAGTTTAGTTCCATTTAAATTACTGAATAAAGAGACATCTCATAGGAACAAGTAGGAGCCAGCCCAGAATCTGTTTGCTGGGCAGGAGCTGCACTGAAGTCCTTGGGGAGAGGAGAGAAGGGGAGCAGTCCTGTTCCAATACCCTTGCTCCATGGTTGCCTCCTTGGAAGAGCTGTGACAGTAGCAGGGAAGGTCCTGGCATGGGCAGCCAGGCTGCAGATCCAGGGCATGGAGGTAGCCATGGAATACTGGGCATGAGATCTCCCTGCAGCTCACGGGGAGCTCAACAGCCCCCCTTGCTCCTCTCCCACTCCGAGATGGGGTTTGTTGCTGTGATGAATACATATTATAATATTGGTTTTCTGCAAATATTAAAATGGATGTTATATGTATAATGTTAAAAGTAGCTTTGTTATAAAGACATCATTTTGTAACAATAACTAATACCTTAATTTCTGTTATTAACTAAACTTAGACATAGTAGTGAAATAGCTGATACAGTTATGCTTGTGGTAATTGAACTGTCTGCTTGGTTAGATAACATCCACTGAACGTCTAATGAAGACCCCTGCTATTAAACATGCCAGCTATCAGCAACCACTATCTGCAAAAACTATGGACCAAAGCTCAAACTAGAGGTGATAATAAAAACTGACAAAAACCACAGCTAAAAAATACACATGCTCTAAAAAGGCAGATCCGAGGAGGAGCCATGCTAAACAGTTCATAAAACATGTAAACTAGTTTAGTGAAAAGTTTGAATATGTATGATTAATTATGAATATGCATTAGGCCGATGCAATAGAAAAGGTATGTAAAAGGTACCCCTGCAATAGCAGGTGTGCTCTTGGCTGAGTGCCAAACACCCGTGCACTGTTAATTTTGTTTTATTGTCTTTGTCCCCTGTTGTCCTTTATTAAACTTAAAAATTTTAACAAATAAGTGAATCTTGTTTTTCACGTTGCCGCTGTCTGTGGGGCCAGGAGGCCTTGGAGCAGAACAGCACTCTGGAAAGCCCACGGGCAGTGAATGCATCTCCACTGTTGCCATTGCCATCCACATCACTGCTGGGAAGCATCTGAGACCAATCTGGAGTGGATGCAAACATTTGATTGCCAGCACTGCCTCAGTAAGCTTGCCAAATATTTTGGCCTCATCTCTGTGAGTTATGCTGCGGGAGCAGCTCTTGGCAGGGAAGAGGCATTCTCATTTTGGGGGGAGGTTCCAAGCAGAGATGGTTGAGTCAGGAGAGGCTCTCACCATGATGCCTGTCCATGATGCCTGTCCATGATGCCTGTCACACCTGTCCTTTTAACTGTGTCTCTAGGTGACAAAGTTTTTTAAGAATCAGGATGAGTCACAGTACTAAATGAATGCTTTGCCTATCTCTGAGTGATATCCAAACAGATGCCTGACTCCAACAAGTTAGGCAGCAGGGGTATTTCTCTTGGAGGAACAATTTGTGGTATTAGCAAATCAAACTCTCAGTGGGCTACTCTTGATGGGAATTAACCTCAACTTCTGGGAGCAAAGCACTCGGCACCCAGCATGGCGTAATTGAGTTTGACTTCTCAGAGAGATGCGGTGGCCATGATTGATTGGCTGGGAGACCCTCTGCCAGAGATTAAAATCCATCAGCAGCTTCAGAGCCCACGGGGAGGGTTTCTAAGAGCAGAACAACGAACGTGAGACTCGGACCGTTTGCGTTCCTGACCTTCAATCATTGTCTGTGACTTTGCTGTCAAATAATCCTGAGCAGGGACATTTTCCAAGTGGTGTGGGATGAGGGAGAAATGCAGGAGCCTGCCTGCGACACAGTTTCACTTCGTTGCTGGGATTGGTGGAGGAGAAGGAGATGGGATCTCAGATCTGTGTGCGAGGCCAGAGCGTAGGAGCATCTTCTGGTGGTCAGATGAGCTGAAACAAGTTGCCATCTCAAACCCCAAGTTGCTCAGCTTTTAAAATAATGAGTATGTGACTACTCTTTTATAAGCAAGCTCTGTAGATTTTTATTCAGCAGCATGAGTGGTTTGTGCAGAGCGGGGAAGGACATGGATGTCCTTGTGCTGCTTGCTGGCTCTGGTGATTGTGCATTGTTTCTGGTGCTGAAGTACCAACCCTGTGATTATTTTTCTTTTTTCAGTAGCCCCGTCCTTAATCCTTTGCATCATATGCAGAATCTCTTCTGCGGGGTTTTAGTTTGTTTTATTTGCATTTCTGCTGGATGTGGCACAAATCTGGTCTGTCCCTTTGCCCCTGTACCTTCAGAGGGTACTTTCCTTTCAGAATATCCATCTTCACCTGCAGCAGAACTTGGTTTCACACTGCCTTGTTAATGTACCACAAAGTCCATGAACTGGGGAAAAAAATGCACACAGATTTGGAAACTTAACAAATTTCCTTGCCTCTCCCATCTCCACTTAAAGAGGTGGAGACACTTGTGTAAAATTGCCTCCCATTCACTGCACAAGCCCCATCTGTGATGCCAAACATCCCAGCCAGGCTTGCCATCTGGATGAGCTTGACCTAGATACCAACTGGTGTGTTTGAGCCAGCTGAAAGCATAGCCTTACTTTTGCATGGTGAATGGGACTGCCCCAGTACTTTCCCTGGAAATCATAGCTCTGCTTCCTCAGCCCTGTGCTGAAGCTGTGTTTTCCTGGGTTAGTTTGCCCCTAGGAACAGCCTGTGAAGGAGATGGGGATGTTTCTGGGGCTGTGGTGCTCCCTGTGCCAAGGCTGTAGGTTTCTCTCCCTTGGTAACCTACAAAGCCCTTCTTACTACAGCCTGATTTCTCAGCAGAAATGGGAAAAGGTCACTCAGTCCCTCACCTTCTAATTCACTAATGGATGTAATGATGAGTGGATGTTCAGCTTTCAGCTCCCCTCTCCAGTCCTTACATCATAGCTCCATCAAGCTGGGCTCAGGTTTCCAGGCTGAAGCCATGGCAGCTGCCAGTGTCTGACCTTCAGCCTCCTTCGACCTCAACAGGCAATTAAATAATGGGGCAGTGGGGTTGGGATGAGATGTGCTCTGACTTTGGAAGATTCTGACCCATTTTGATGCATACTTAGAGTCACCATCTCCTCACCTCCTTAACTCTGCACACAATGAGCCCCCTGAGCACCATGGTGTGGGTACCTGCATATCCCTTCCCTAGCAGCTTATCCAGACTCTGAAGTCTCTGGCTTTACTCAGTGTTGTCATCCCCTGGGGTTTCACACTTCTTCACTTGGACTTCAATTTTTTTTTTCTTTAATTTTTTTATTTTAATGTTGCAATTAGAAGTCTGATGCAAGGATTCTTAAAAAAACTCATTAGATTGAAAAAAGGGAATCTCATTTTGCCCCTGTGTTTGGCAGAGGTGGGGAAAGGGCTGGCAGGAATGGACTATGTGACCACAGGATTATCCTTCAAAGCAAGCAGATGCAGTACGGGGAGCAAACTCAACATTGTGGGACTGTTCAGTCCCCGCATTCCTCAAGGAATAGCAGTGCTCAGGGAGATACCAGAAGCAAGTCACTGTCACATCATCCCACATTCCTGATGCCTCCAGGGTCAACCTACTTTGTGAGTTGCCCTCGAGCTCCCTTTCTCTGCTTCATGGCCACCCAACTTCATCAGAAAAGCAGTGTTTCTGGCGAGTGCAGCTCTTAACTTGGAGGGATGATTCACGGTAGTTGGAGCTCTACCTGCAAACATGTTGTTTCAGGCTTTGAAACACACGCTTCAAGGAAAGGGCAGGAGCTCAACACCCCCTTGGTAAGACAGCAGAAAGAACAAGCTATTACGTACAGAGCTAAAAATAATTGGAAAGCTTTGAGTCTTCCTTGGTTGCAGCAGAATGATGCTCAAAATGCTGATGGCCGAATATATCTCTGGCACGGCTCTGACTTGAGGATGCCTTAAAGTTCTTTTGACTTTCTGAAGCTTCGTTCAGATTAACACAGAGCAGCGTGGCTGCTTTCCTGGAGCTGCCATGATTCCTAACTTGGTGGAGAGGCTTGGGGCAAAAGCTGATATTCACAAAAGGGTCAGTGCCTCTTTTGGTAGAATTTTAATAGGCAGGCTTAAGAAGGGGAGAAATGCATAAAATTGCTGAGATTGGCCTAGCAACTGACAAAGCATCTCTCTCTAAGACATCTCTTCTCATTTCTTGAAAGCAGGATTCATCTGGGAAATAACAACATGGAATAAGTAACAGCTGTGAGCCTGTTTCAGCGATCTGTGCTCAGGCCAGGGAGGATATGGGCCCCGCCTGGGGTATCCCATGAGTATCCCTGCCTGGCATCCTGAGCTCAGGATGCTGGGGAAGCCCAGACACCTCCATACTCACTGCAGAGTCCAGTGAGCATCTTCGCTCAGCCTCATCCCCCCCGGTCTCCCTCGACTGCAGCATTTCCCTGGCAGGCACAGATGGAGATACCTGTCCAGATGAGGCAACCCAGGCTGATGATGATCTGTTACAACACAGCCTCTTCCACCAACACACGAGTTTTTTATTCATTCTTTTGTTTTACAACAGCAGCCAAGGGAGACACTTTGTCTCTGCCTGTGACCAAAGAGCACAAAGGGAGAGCGGCTGAAGAGTTTGAACTATAATAAAACGCTCACTGTATCGATCTTGGCTCAGGATTTGTTTGCCTTCTTGCATTAACTCCCCATCGATTTCTGTGATAACCTTAGAGCATACAGTCTAGTTGGCCTTCTCCCTCAGCTGGTAGCACCCCTATGCCTGCACCCTTCTCCCCTGAGCTGAACTGCTCATGGGCCAGCTCATACAAGGGGCTCTGGGGTAAGCAGGGCTTTGCTTTTGCCTCCTCGGTCATCAGAGGTTTGTTGCTGTGTGTTAGTTGCTGTAGTTAATGTAGAGGTTAGTGCTATATGGTTGGGTCATTATTTCAGTGCAGTGTCCCAGTAAACTAGATCCAAGGCTCAGGAGTCCTGGCAGAAGGTAAAGAAGAGTCTTGGGCTTGTCCCATAGATGCTCCATTTCCCAGTGTTGGGGATCTTGATAAGGCTAAGTTGCTGCTGCATCAAAGGAGCCTGAGGCACAAGCATGATCAGGGACAGCTCTTGCTCAATGGAGCAGCTGATTGAGGTGGCGCTCATGGAAAGCCTTTTCTCTTTCCCAGGTTGGGTTCTCCAATGCTACGAGAGCTGAGATAAGACAGAGCAAAACTCTGCCCATCTTTGCAAGGGACAATGTGGGGTTAGCAGCTGCCACTCACTCATGAAAGTGAGCTTTATTCTTCCTCCCTCTTACCTCCAGCTTTCACAGTGAAATCATTGAATGGCACTTCTGTGGAAAACGACCTTCCTTGGGATTGTGGCTGGGGCTTTGGCTCCCTTTGCCTGTGTGAATCTGTGGCCAAATCCCTCTGAGCAGGGGAGTGGCAGCAGCACCACCCCAGGTAAGGATGGGGATGGTGCCAATTGTGGTGTCCCAGCTCCAAGCATCAAGTGCTGTTGTTTCCAGCCACTGGTGCTCTACTGGGCTCATTGGTTTTATTTGGTTTTGCATATTTATTGTACTTTCTATGAGTGTGGATGCTCTAGATAGGAAGAGGAATGGTGACTCTCCAGGTTTTCTTTCCCTGTGCAGTTGGATCCTTTTTGTGCTTGTGAATCACTTTTTAGTCCATTCAAAGACAATTTTCTGTAAAACATTGACATCTAGTGGCTTTTCTGCCAAAGGATACAATAGGGAACAAAAGTCTGACTTCAAGGTGGCCAGTCATGATGTCACTTGAGAAAGCAAATTAATGTCGTCCTCCTCCTCACACAGCACCAAGGACATGGCAGTCACACCCTAGGGGCTCAGGGCTCCTGGGCACACACTCCTTGGTGTCCTCCTCCTGGAGGAGTGACCTTCCCTGGCAGGACAGTTTGCTTATTGAGCTACTTTAATTCCATTTGCTTAAGCAGTTGTCTGGTATCCTGATGGTGTTCCTCCAGCATCATCCAGGTGAGGCCACAGTCATGTTAGTGGAGATTCAAACAGCTGTGTCTATCTTCAGGCTGTGATGGTGGACAGCATGGTGTTTGATGGTGGATATTAATGTGCAACCCAGAGCGAACTCTGGGCAAGTTCTGTGGTTGAACTTGCAGCTTTTCCAGCTGGTGGCCTGATGGGTTCCCTGTGGCAGCGTGTCCCCCACATGTGCTACTATCCTGTTGCTTCTAACCAAAGCCAGCATCTCCCTTGAAAATGTTTTCTCTTACAAAATGCTGTAATGCATCCTTTAATTTCTTCTTAGTCACTTATCTCTCCTCTCTCATCGTTTCAGTCCTGTATCAAATGAAAGCAGGAGAATAAAACAGGATTTACATGAGCTTTGCCAAGGTCCTCGTTAGGGTGGACGTGGTTTGGGGCTTCTGGGCACACCCCATTTATCTGGCCTGCAAAAGGAAAGGTCCTGTAGGAAATGCCTTCCTCAGAGGTGTTAGCTGCTCTAGGGCTCATGCAGCTGAGACCCACAACTGCAGGGAACTACTGCACAACTACGTCAGGGAACATAGCACGGGCAGCTCTTTGCTGTCTGTGGAAACCTGTCAGTGCAGCTCTGTTGTACAAGGAAATTAAAAGAGCCAGAGCTACCTGTGTCCTGCTTGGGTTGTGGCTTACATCCTGGGAGATATTTCAAGTATTCTCCCAAGGTCTGGGGTGACCATCAGTTGAAGCACCGGCAGGAGCATGTTGTCACATGGACAGCCCAGCACAGAGGGGAGTCTTGGGTTCCCTTGGCCTCTGTAGACACAACACCTGTTAAACAGAGACAGCTCTCTGTGTGTGCAGGTAGATACAACCCTTCACACTCCCCCTGGGGATTTGTTCAGCCACCCTTCACCCTATGGAGGTGAACTCGTGGAGGAGCCTCTGCAGCAGGGCTGCTGAAAGCCTAAGTGCATCTCCCAGTTTGTATTCATTTTGAGCGTTAATGCACTCTGTGCTGGAGACGCACGGGACTAAACGCTCTGTTTTCCTCTCCCCTTGGCAGGAACTTCTACTACATCACCATCCTGCGTGATCCTGTGTCCCGATACCTGAGCGAATGGCGCCATGTCCAGCGAGGAGCGACGTGGAAGGCATCCCTGCATGTCTGCGACGGCCGGTCCCCGACCACCGAGGAGCTGCCCAGCTGCTACACAGGGGACGACTGGTCAGGCTGTTCCCTGCAGGAGTTCATGGATTGCCCCTACAACCTGGCCAACAACCGCCAGGTCCGCATGCTCTCCGACCTCAGCCTGGTGGGATGCTACAACCTGTCAGTCATGCCCGAGGAGCAGAGAAATAAGGTTCTGCTGGACAGTGCCAAGGAAAACCTGAAGCGGATGGCCTTCTTTGGCCTGACTGAGTTCCAGCGCAAGACTCAGTATCTCTTTGAGAAGACTTTCAACATGAACTTCATCTCGCCGTTCACGCAGTACAATAGCACAAGGGCCTCCAGCGTGGAGATAGACAAGCAGACTCAGCAGCGCATTGAGACCCTCAATTTTTTAGATATGGAATTGTACGATTATGCAAAAGACCTGTTCTTGCAGCGGTACCAGTACATGCGGCAGAAGGAACACCAGGAAGCGCGGCGGAAACGCCAGGAGCAGCGGAAGATCCTGCGGGCAAAACAGGCGCACCTGAGGGAGCAGGGGGAGAACAGCTCCAGCACTGACTACACAGGGAATGTGGAGCGGTGGCGGCGATAGTGGGGGGGCACCTGCCAGGCGCGGAAAAGAAGCAGAGTCCAACTCAGCCTGCAAACCGGAGACGACAAGTGATGCTTCTCAAGGGTCTGAAGCAAAAAGAGGTCAAAATGTTGCCTTTGCAGTTGCCTTTGCAGTAAATGTTGTACTGTACGTGGAACACTTAATCTTAGCGTGTAATTAAATTGTCCTTTTTTGGTTTGTTGGATTATTTATGAAATACAGGAGCCAACTCGGCTCATCGGAAATGTTTGTTTGGACATTTATTGAAAAGAAGTGAAAGAAAAAAATCCTTAAATTAGTTAGGAGTACAAAACGGGATGCTGGAAAATGTTTATGATGCTCAGCTGAAATCTATCTGGGAAGCAAACTCATTTCCTAATAAAGAATATTTAGCATACTCTCACCATACAGTATATGAACAAAACCTTTTCCCTTTGATTTTATCTTAATTTTATTTTAATAATGTGTTTTCAAGGGCACCAGCTGCTTATGATATTTACCGAGTTAATGAGTGGACAATGAAGGGAACAATAAAGGTCTAGAAAAATTATTGACTAGTTTTATGTATAATATTGGCTTTTAAAATGAATAGAAGTAATTTCTCTAGTTATATAAATATTTAAAATTTTAAACTTTTTCTACCTACTACTGTTTAGAGTTTTAAGCTTGGTCTATCTCATACTAAAAAAAAAGAAGAAAAAAAAAAAGACAGACATACTTTTCTGAACTCAATGCCAACGTTACAGACACTGTTTCCAGAATCTTTCAGGGCAGTATGATTTTAACCATTCTGGAAAAGTTACAGCACATTCTCATGTTTGTTTCATAAAGCCTTCTCCAAATTATACTCCTGTGACAGTGTCTCATTTTAAAGTCTTTCTTACTCATTAGAATACGTAATGCTGAATTTATCATTCCTTAATAATTGGTGGTATAAACTAGATGAAATTATGTTGCCGATATTTGTGTAGTGTCTTTAAAAAGTCATAAAACTCTCTAATCCCAGCAATATTATGAAGAGAATTGCTCCATGGAAGTAGATTTACACTTGAATTAGGATTTACTTCCAGTAAATCTTTGCTACACCAGATAAGAACAGGGCTTTTTTTTTTTCCTATGCTCTTCAGCTCTTCATAGCAATGACAGATGAGGACTGAAAATGACGGAAGCTGGTTTTTCTATAGCCATAATTGCACAGGAGGAGAAGGATCTGTGGTGCATGGGGTGCAGCAGCTTGCTCCCAAGCAGGCTTTGCTGGGGCTCAAGGTGCAGAGCCGGAGTGGGATCACCCGCAGCCCTCCAGCCTCCTCCAGACCCATAGGGAGAGCAGACGGGGGGGCGCATGGCGCAAGGGGCTCCTATAAATCTCTATGCAAAAAAATATAAACCTCTGCAAGGCTTGGGCCAGACATTCAGCAAGTTCAGAACATTTGTCCTGCAGTGCTCCCGAGCTTGGCACTGAGCAGAGACACCTGGAAAGGGCCCTCTGTGTCCCCAGGGACACGATGCTTACAAGGCTCACTTGCACTGTTGCCTTTCACCTGTATTACTGTATAAACCAGGAAGGCAGGGGGGCAGAAAATGAGGCAGAAGGCTTTAAAAACATCTTAAGGCTCCACGCCTAAGTTACCTGGAAGTTGTTTTACATCTGATGTTGTGTGGCAGCCTGGGGGCAGCAACCCTGCCAGGGGCAGGGGGAGAGCAAAACAGCAGCAAACCAATACCCTGCATTAGCAGCTTCGAGAAGAGAATAACTTCATGTACAGCAATTTTTTTTTTTTTTAATGAGAACTGCAGTTGCCAATATGATGTCTCAGTTGTATTTTGGTTTTCACGGGGGAAAATAATTCGCTCTTGAAACTGAAAGGCACTGCTGTGAACAGGACTTAACTGTGGGCGAGCTGAAGGCCTGTTGCAGGAGGTGCATCTTGTTTTTATGCTGTGGTGTGCATGGTTTACAGGACTAGTTGCATTTTCATTGTGTATACTGTTTATTATATATAGGGGATGTACGAATATAAGGATACCATTTTGTCATAACCATATCAAATTCTACTGATTTCCACGGTAGACGCTGTCTTATTGTGTAGATTTACAGGCCAATCCACTGACTTTGATTGTGTCATTTAACCATAGAACTGATAAATAAAATTTAACTACAGACTTCTGATTTTCATGTGATTATTTCTTTTTCTGATGATGTGTTGAGAGCTGCGCAGTTCAGAATGGGTGGTAATTCTGACATGAGTGAAATAGCAGTTGACAGCAAGTGTGTGAGTTTGAAGTCACAGCTTTTCTGAAGTGTATTTAAACTACAGCTTTCAGGGGCAAAGCCACTGTGGGCTTTTGTCTGATTCAGGAGTTACTGCAGAGGTTTCGACTTCTTTTCTGAGCAGCCCTCAGAAGAACAGGCTGTGGTTTTTGGTGATTTTAAATATGATTGTTAGTGGTCTGCAGCATTAAGAAATTCTTTCTATGTACATATATATGTGTGTGTATGCATATGATTTATTTTTTATCCTTTATGAGATACCCACTCCATTTTGATTGTGGAGGATGCTGCCTAGCCACTGACTTCCAGTGCATCCCACTGTATCCCTCCTGGGGACACACAAAAAAATTGACAGGGACACCTTCCACTGTCCCAGGTTGCTCCAAGCCCTGTCCAACCTGGCCTTGAACACTTCCAGGGATGGGGCATCCACAGCTTCTCAGAGCAACCTGTGCCAGGGCCTCACCACCCCCACAGAGAGGAATTTCTTCCTAATATCTTAGGTATATCTTCTCTCTTTCAGTTTTAAGCCATTCCTCCTTGTCCTATCACTCCATGCCCTTGTCAAGACTCCCTCTTCAGCTCTCTTGGAGTCCCTTTAGACACTGGAAGGGGCTCTCAGGTCTCCCTGGAGCCTTCTCCAGGCTGGATACCCCCAGCTCTCTCAGCCTGTCTCCAGAGCAGAGATTCTCCAGCCCTCTGAGAATCTTCTTGACCAGAGATGCCACAAAGGTACTTTTTGACAGTTTGGATGGAGGCATTTTTTTCTTGGTGGCTATAGAAGATCCACAGGTTTGCCAGCCTTGCAGCAGGACAGTTGACATGAAGATGTCCACGGGAGACTTTGCCTTGATCTACTGGAATTCCCCTGTGAGGACAGAGCTTCCCTTCTCCTGTGAGTACCTGTAGGGGCATCTTACCTCTGTAAGGCTTTTTGAGCCCTGGGGAACAGGGAGCGGAGGGGTCTGCCAGCAGATCTGCATTTGACTGGCTTTGTAGACAGGTCTGTTAGTGCACTGAGAGAGCTGCTGCAGGAGCTGCTAATGGGATAGAGGTCATGCAAGATGCCTCCCTGCAGCTAAAAAGCACCCAGCAGTGAAGTCTGGCATAAAACCAATTGGGGTTGCCTTTTGAGGGGAGTAATTTGACAGCTGAGAAAACTCTTACTGCAGGAGAGGAAGGATGGAGGAGTTGGGGATGTGTTTGGACAGACAAACTTCAGAAGCTGAGGAGCTACAGCAGTGAGCCAAGTACCTCTCAAACCCTCTTGTGAGTTTTGAAAAGCCTGGAGACATGTTAAGAAAACTCTTCAGAGCACTGAGATGCCTCTTAAGTTTTCAGGGATGGAAAGAGATGTCAGCACTTCCGGCACTGCCAGCATCCACCCGGGCCAGTCGGTGTGGAGCCGAGGGCTGTTGTAGAGATGGAGACGAGTAGTGCTAAAATTAATGTTAAAGAGAAAATCTTGGTTCCTTTTGGCCTCCAAAAAGATTGGAAAGTTGGTAACTGAGACCTCTGTGGCTTTGCAAAGGGCTGTATTTGGGTCTAAGAGTTTGGGACTAAAGCTTTCCTAAAGGGTACCTGGTATGCAAAGGTTGTTGGAAGTGAACTGCTCAGCTGATTTTTGTCTATGACCTTTGCATCCTCTTTATATGGCATATGATCCATTTTAGTGTGCTGTAATACATTTGCTTCCAATGATGTAATTTTTGAGTAAAAATGAACTAATGGACTTTTTCGTGTAGTTTTTTAAATTCACACATTATCCAAAATATCAAAGCCATGGATAACACCTGACAGATACCAGTGCAATTGCTGTTTCAGCTGTTTCTGCTCATGAAATCAGTGAGGAGGGGAGAAGAAAACCTGATACATCTTCCCTCTTAAATTTGAACCAGAAATACCAGGTAATTGAGGGAACCTGTCAAACTAATACAAACCTTGAGCTGCAGCCCTGAGCTGCCAGGCTGGCCCAGTACTCCCAGGGAGGCACAGAGAGCAGCTCTGGGTGGAGAGATCATCCTTATGGAGACATCTTCTGCAGGAAGATATTTTTATTTTCCAAAAAAGAAAAAATATTTTCCAAGCAGGTGATAAATTTAAATCTTTCACTTATCAAAAATATCCCTGTCTCCAGAGCATTTGGGTAGAGCTGGGGATGGTTTGGTTATTGCTGGACCCTGCTGGGGTGGCAGTGCCTGGGAGGGGGAAAGTGGAGGGTCCTTTGCAAGTGGGAATGGGGGTACTGGGATGGGGACCTGGAATCTCCTTCCTGGAGAGAGGATGGAGCACTGCCAAACCAAGCTGTGATCCAAATGAGGGTGGGCTCCAGGCTCTGGAGGCAGCTGGCACCATGCCCTTCCTGCCCTGCTGGCAGCTGTGGCTCCATGGAGGAGCAGCCTGGACAAACCTTCCTGAGCAAATAGCACAGCGTCTGAACTCTTACCTATGAAATTCAATTCTGGTTTTCCTAAAGCAATCTCCTTGTTCCACCAGCCTCATCAGGGAAGAGTGTAATTTCATTTAATCCATTTCTTGAGTTCAGAGTGAACAGCGTTGCCATCATGCTAATATCACTGCTCTGCCATCTCTAGAGACACAGTGATGAGTTTGGGCCTGAAATCAAATTTGGCTCTGAGCTTCCAGAGAATCTATCAGCCAAATTACCCGTGGTCTCTACCCAGCAGCTCTGTCATGCAGTTTAGCTCTGTGAAGATACATTAGGCCAGGCAGGAGAGGTTATATCGCTTTTTGTTTGGGGAGCAATGAAATGCTGAAACAATATATATGCAAAGCAATCAAAATAGTTATAGTAGGGGCTGAGTGTTCATTTTCAGGACAATACAACCACTGCCTTCTGGTATCCTCAGATATTTTAATCTATGTATTCCCTCATATGACTGCAAATAAGGTTTTCACTTCATAGGATGTGCACAAGCAGTTGTGGACATAAACCTCTATATAAGCTATAGAGATTAATGTCAAATACATGTATTTTCTGATGGGCATTCACGGACAGAGGGGTGCAAATGGGTCCTGGCACAGTACTCACTTGAGCCCTCATTCTGATAACTATGTCTCAGCTCCACAGCATCAGTTGGTAGCTAATGGCACAACACTTGTTTTGCCAGTGAATAGCAAATTTTCTGACAAATGAAGTTTGGGAATGATGAGAATTATAGTGGGAAAAGGATTACTTCAGGGGATATTTAGACCAAAGGAAAGGTGAGATTTCGGAACAGCTCTATGTTTTGAGGTTCTCAGCTCACACTTCATTATCCCTCTTTGAAATTACATTCTTCTTTTAAATGCTGTCTTTAGATTGTGACTGCAATCTGTAATGAGCTCAAATGATCTACAAGCTGAATTAAACTTTGATTTCAGATTAAATGGTTTAGCCTGACTTGGGATAGAAATATTGTGAGCTTTTCCTTTCAAAACATCCTACAAAAATACGATGCTGATTTTTGGGGGGGCTGTGGCTGTAAGGGGTCTCTCTCCTCTTTGCAATAATTGCTTGGTACTCGATACAGCAACAGCTCTGTAATTTTATTAATATTAGGTGAAGCACATGGAAAGTATTCTTTTGTGCCACATAAGCAGGTGAATAGGGGCGTTATGCCTCGTGGGAGATGTGTGTTCCACAGGGCGAAACTGGGAATTTCCCCTCTGGGCATGGCAAGCTGGGAAGCGTATTAATAGACATCATTACATTAGAATAATTGCTGTGGAATCAGCAAGTGCGTACATAATCTTTAATGCCTGGGAAATCTCACACCGTTTCAAAATAATTAAAAGTGGGATTAATCTAGATGCCAGACAACGCCTGCCTAATTACTAATGAATAAAGCTGTCTGAATGGCTGCAGCACCCTCAGCAACATCAGTCTTTGAAGTCAATCCCCTGCTAATGGGCGATAGAGCTGGGACCCGGCCCAGTCCTTGTCCCTGTCCCCGCAGGTGGTGACTGTCTGGAGGTCGGTGAAAGCCCACCCGGCCGCGGCACCCACCGGGGATGCTCTGGGGAGATGCTGCTGCAGGGCGGGAGGCACGAGATACGCGGGATACACGGGACGCGGGGGGCAGCCCTCCTGGAGCATCCGTGGTTGTGCAGGTGCACTCTGCATGTGGCTGAGAGCTGGCCCCGAGTCGGCCCCACGGCAGGGATTTGGGGACAGAGCGGGATGTAGAAAGTGTTTATATGGCTGGGTGAGAAACCGCAGATGGGCAGGGGCCTTCAGCACCAGCTTGCATCCCAAACATCAGCACGGCAAAACCCCTCCTGTAAAAACCCCAGGCTGGCTGTAGTTGGTGGTTGCTCACGACTCACAGCCTGGGCCAGGCAGGAACTTCTGCTCCCGAGAGCAGCTTCACAGTTTGATGAGGCTGTAAATACAAGAAGAGCCAAAATCCTCCCCACAGGGGAGGTGCTGTGTTGCACATCCCGGCTGAGCCCTGGTGATACTGGGAACACACCGGCACAGCTGGGGCATGCTGGCTGTGTGTCTGGATCTGGTGGGTAGAAGCCACTGCATCCAGATTGACTTCAGGTGCCACTGTCTGGTGCCCAGTGTGCCCCATGGTTGTGCTCCCCAAAGGTGTTTGCAGACACCAGCCACAGATTTACAGTCATTACTGGGATTTGTGTCTTCTCTGAAGAACTGCCACACCTAGAGTTAACTCCTGCTGTTGGACTGAAGGCCGATGTAAGGAAATCCCTTTTCCTCTGTTCCCAGTGCTGGGGGTTTAGTGATGATGTGGGATAACCTCTGCTGCTGCTGGGAAGTGCATTTACTGCTGCCTTTGCCCCATTTGTTGTAATCCTTTGAGGTTTTTTTATGGGCATGTGTTTATTTTGATTCAATAGAAAATCACATGGTTAGCCCCTCAGATCAGAGGGGCTAATTGCTGGGGTGGACAAATGAGTGCAATGAGCAGATCTGAGTGGATTGCTTATTTATATATATAAAAGTTACGGGTGCTTCCTGGGAGTAATGAATTGTGAATAAAAAGTAGTGATATGCTGAGTTCTTAAAATACAGAAAAATATATTCTTACAGTACAACTGTATGGGAATAATGAGGAGGGAATCACAGAACTGATTCCCTCAGGTGCTGTGCTCTAGTGTCCAAGTTTGCACATGGAGGACTCACACCTGGAGGTGGCCCGGCTGGTGCCAAGTACCACCGTTGCTGGCAGGCAGCTAAGCCAAGAGGTGACACATGGGCAGCTATTGCCAAGAGGAATGGTGGAGAGCTCTTCCCCTAGCCAAGGAGCCTGGAATGTGACCATCTCTGGAATTCACTAAAGATTTGTGGGTTGTGAGCGGGCTAATCCCCTCCTCAGAGAGACATTTGGGACCTCACATCTGGGACTGCTAAGGGAGGGTGAGTGGGGGCACAGCGAAGGACAGGCAGTGTCCATGGTGAGTCTTTGGCATAGCCCTGTGCCCCTCTGCCCTGCCATACCATGGGTATCACTGCTGTGTTTCAGCTGCATCCGTACTGGGATTGCTCACAGATCCCCCAGTCCAGCCATGCCTGATCCTGCCCAGGGAGCTCACATGCATCAGGCTCTGCCAAAATAACACTGCCTGCTGGGACTGATTCAATATGCCAGGGAGGCACTGCCAGCTCCACACCAGGCAGAAGGGGCACGGTTGGCAGCAGCAGCTTTCCCAAACAGTCCCTTCCATTGTGTCCTCAAGCTCTATCATGGGGAGAACACAAATTATAATTAAGAATGTCCAGCCTCCAGTGCCCTTCAGAGCACATTCCCCACTGTGGCTGTCTGGCCATCCATGCCCATGGCGTGTGGGTGGCTCTGCAGGGTCGCTGTGGTGCTGCTGACTCACACACAGTGCCACTTCCCCTCGCCAGCCGGTCATACCATTGCAATGCTGCCTATTTTTTTTTTTTTTTTTTTTTTTT
>VZTE01001947.1:331749-345731 GCA_013397775.1 Eulacestoma nigropectus
TAATTCCCTTTTTATGGCCTTGCCGAGAAAATGCTGCATCGGCGTCAGTGCATGCAAAGTGCTGCCTGCAGAATTCTAACTCCCTTCCAGGGCCTTTTGGGATGTTGCTGCCAGTCTGGAAGGAGTCGTGCTGGCTCTTTGTCAAACATCATATTGATTTTCAAATTAGTCTGATGGCTCTTTAAGGCAATGCATTTTTTGTGGCCTTCTGCATTTGTCATAGCTGATGCTTCTCTTTCCCATGGAAGGGCAGAGGGATGGCATTATCTGGTGTGGCTGCATTGATTTTCTGGGAGTGCTAGGTCAGATTTTGGATGGGGAGAAGAAGATCAGAACTGAAATGTCCGACTCTCTATTTTTTCCCCAGGGGTGCTCAGCTCCTGAACAGAATGGGACTCACAGAACACACTCTGTCAGCAGAGTTTTTCCTCCCAAGACACCTAGGTGGTAGATAAGACAACAGTGCCTGGGCTGGAGGTTTGTAAGGCATGGACCACGAGCTGTGATGAAGGGGAAGTGGGGTCCACATACTCCAGCTTCCTTCTTCTTTGCTGAATCTGGCAACCCATGCCCTAAATCTTCACCCCTTTGACCTGGCTGCTTTTCTGTCACTTCTGCACAAAAGTGAAGGCCAAACCAAAGGTTGCAGAGGCAATGCTAGAAATTAAGATGTAAAGGTGAGTCATTCTTCACCTTCTGCAGGCTGCAGAACAGCCTTTCCATGAGGATAAATACAATCTCTGTATCTGTACACTCAGCTGTTAATATTGTAAACAAAGTACAATGTTTTTCAGATTACTGAATCATTGCTGTTAGTAGAACAAGCAGCCCAAGCAGGCTGCCAAGGCAGGAGTTGAAAGAAATCATTAATTTTAGGTTTCTGGTTCATGCACAAATTTCTGAGTGGGGGTGATTAACTGCTGGAACAAGCCACTGAGGGGAGCAGGGGATTTTCCAGTTCCTGCTGTCTCCAGATGAAGGCTGGCTGCTGCTCTGTGAGGGATGCTTTTGCCAGACAAAGTTGCACTCTGTGCAAGTGCAACCAGCTGAATCGTAGGGAGAGCCCACCAAGTGCAAGGGCCAAGTGGAGGCAATCTAATAATCTCAGCCACCCTTAACACTTGTGATATGCTCTTATAAAAAGTCTTGCTGCTATGCAGGTTCTGAATATTCATGAGTCAGTTCATTCTGTCCCCTTAAAGAAATATCTCAGCTGGCACCAGCCTCTGGGGCAGTGGTGCTGTCCCCTGTGCCTGCGGGGATGCTGCAATAGCTGCAGGCTTCTGTCCCCTGCAGGATGCTGTGCAGGGGCCATTCTGTGCAGCCCTACAGCCTTCCCTGGAAGGGAAACCCAGCCATGGAGAGGTGCAGCACTTCGCTTTTGTGGGTGGGAGGGAGGCTGCCCTGAGGGCAACAGCATGGCAAAGCTGCCTTTCATCAGTCAGCTGCAAACCAGAACTCTCCTGCTCTGCAACCTGTTGATTATTTTATATATTGTTTGTGTGCAGCAGGTCATGATAGAGGCCAATGGTCCTCATCTGACCCTGGCACTGCTCATCTTCCTCACAGACCTTTTGTGGGGGTTTGGATGCATCCCCTGCACTTGCATGCAGCACCATAGCTCTGATCCTGGGAAATGGTTCTGATTAATTCTCAGGGCTGATAATAATTAAGCAGGATGCACCTTGGATTTGCTTGAGCAAAGTGTTGGGGTGTGGCTCATTTCTTTTGCTTTGACTGATGGTCAGCCTTGAGGAGCCAGGCTCAGCATCCAGGGGAGCAAAGAAGATGCAGTCGGGTTAGGAGGGGACTTATTAAGCACATCTCAAGGGTGACTTTCTTGTGAGACATCAGAGAAGAGTCAGTTTCTCAGGCCCCCAAAGCCAAGGATGCTCCTTGACATAGGCTGTTGTGTGAGGAAGACTTTGCTGCTGATCATGGAGCACGGAATTAGATGTTCCCACCTGCCAAGCAGCAGAGATGCCTGGACATCACAACCCAGCCTGATCTTGGCCCTCATCCAGTGCCAGGATCTGTGCCCTCAGGGCAAAGTTCTCCCTTCCTTGGCCCCATCTGAGGTCCAAGGGGAAAAGAGGCGTATATTGAAAGGATTTCTGTGTGCTGGCCAAGTTCTGCTTGGTATTCAGAAGTGGAAGAAAGTAGGAACCCTAATGTTTACATCTGTACCAATTTAGTCTTTAATTTAGGCAATATAATGCAATCTTTCTCTGGACTTTAATAGTTTTTCAATTATTTTGCTCCACAACTACTTGGAAATGTGAGCTCCTTTACTATGTGACTACTTAGACCAATAAAGGAGCTGTTTAGTTAACACATTAGTCTGCAGGCAGCCTCCTGCGAGCCTGCTGGTGGAGGCTGCCTTTGTCCATGGCTGTGAGTATGTATATGCATAATTAATAAGTGTTATTTGCTGGACATTTACTCCTGAGTGTCTCAGCTCTCCTTGACTGAGAAATTCTGTCTCTTTGAGATCTAAGGAAAGGTTTATACTTTTTAATTTATTTTCTTAGATTAGTCTCAGAAAATAACCCCATTATTCTAATAGGTAGATCAGTCCCTGAGGAAGATATGAATAAATGAAAAAGCAATAGGTGAAAAATAGGCTAGAGCTGCTATTACAGAAGAATGTTTCTGACCTTTTAATTTTTAGTTCAGAAACACAGGAAATCAGACTGTGAGCACACAAAATGCAGCCAGCTGCTCCTGCAGCCTCAGCAGCTGTTTTTCTGTTCCAAAGTGGCAGAATTTCTACTAGAGCAAACATCTTGTCTGGAATTACATTTTAAGTACCTGTTGTATTAAATCTATTTCAGGTTGCATCAAGTGCACGAAATTCAGTGTCTGTGTTCAATCCCATTTTGGATTGTACACACTAGAGGGAGCCATGGAAAAACCAATCCCCAGCCTGCTGCCAGGTTTCTGCCTTTCTCCCCAAAGCCCTGGGCCCCGCCTCTAAAATCAAAATTTTAGATGGGAAAAAGGCATTTATTTCAATACATCTAAATGTTGCCTTTTGAGAATGTCCCAAGTT
This sequence comes from Eulacestoma nigropectus, assembly GCA_013397775.1. NCBI lineage: Eukaryota > Metazoa > Chordata > Aves > Passeriformes > Eulacestoma > Eulacestoma nigropectus. The sequence continues at coordinate 334,802 of VZTE01001947.1, forward strand.
AGATGATGTTGGTCCTTTTGGATGTTGCCCTGTATTCCTGTTCCCCACTGAAATATTGTGTATGCATCCAGGAGATGCTTTTACACAGTATCCCACTCTCAGGAGGACAGCCATTGTTGAAGATATCCAGGACTCAATTAAAATATCTCAGGAGACAGGAAATTATTTTTGCAACTCTATTTCATCTGAAATTCCATCTGTTTCTCCTGCTTCCAAGATCTTTATGTGCCCACCACCCACAAATTCGCCTAATCTCTTCTTAAAGTCCCCTGTGCTCCCAGTACTACTTCCCAGAGAGGGGAGTCCTTGGGGCTGGGGGAGAGGGAGCTCCTCCGCTTTCCTTCTGCCTGAGCCCTCTTTGCGTTGGGAAACAGAGAAAGAGAGCTCCTAGCTTACCAGCAAAGTCCCAAATTCTGACTGCCTCCTGAGCCCTCATTTTCCTCAGCTAAATAATGCTTGTTTATAAGGGATGATTTAGGATAGCAGATATTAATTTTTGCCTCCTTTGGGAGCTAATATTGGGAACTGGTGATGCAATCCTTGTGTGCGGATGGATCTTTGAAGAGGCTAATGCACTGTGGGAGGCCAGGATGAGCCATGCAGCCACTCCAAGGCCTATATTTTCACAATGACTATTTGCCCTGGCAACTTTATGGAAAAGAGTGGGGCTGTTAGTGGAACACGGCTGGAATGAGAGCAGGGATATGAGAATTTAGCCCATGCTGTTGTTAATGGTGGTCAGAGCACTGCACATGTGAAACCCAAATGATAACAGGCACAGGCTGTTTGCTTTGCTGCCTTACAGCACAACAGCAGCTTTGTTGGAGCTTTGATGAGCTGTCTCTGCTGCAGCTCGGGTATGGGCTGCTTTTCTGTCTGCAAGGAAACATCATCTCTGTTAAGGCAGAAATGTTTCCCTCTGAATGACAAGGAAAAGAAAAGCCTAGCAGTGGTCTTGTCAAGTGCTGTTCCACTGATAAAACAGAAAATAAGACAAAAGTTTTCTCCCATCAAACAGGGTTATTCTCAGCCAAGAGCAGACATCTCCCATTTATTTATGTCTTCTTGCTCCTGTGCTCTTTTTCTGCTGCCATATGTATAAAGTTTCAAAGGGGGTCTGGGCCTGACACTGCAAGTCCCCAAAAGACCTGTCACTGAAGTAAATAAATTGATCAACAGGCTGGGAGAGAGTGACAGACACCAGCTAACTAATCGGGAAGACTTTCCAGGATTGCAGCTGAAACCTGGCACAGAGGTGGATGCACAGCTCAGCGGGTAGGATACACACACTGTCGTATTTGAGGGTCAGGGGTTGGAGCTGTGGCAGTGCAAGGAGTAGCAATCCTTCCTGGCCTCTCCTGCTCTCCCACAGAGATTGGTGCACCTTTTGTAAGTCATGGAAAAAGAAATATTAGCTGAGTAACGCTTAAACAAAGCCTCTGTATGTTTGGGAACAGTGGGGAGTGTGCAAGCTGGGCTGCCCAGGCAGCCCAAGAGTAGATTTAGAGCAGCTTTTAGCTTCTGATGACTCCTGGCACACACTTCTGCTTGGACCAGTGACCCTAGAGGAGGAAATGAGAACCTGTTTGGGAAAGGGTGATACCTCCATAGCATCATCATATCCTGAGTCCACCGATGACCTAGGAAGGTTTGTTTCAATCTGAGATGGAGATATTATTCCAAAGTGATCTGCAATGCACACCAGACACAGTGTCTCTCAGTGCTATGATCTGCAGGGAAAGGTCTCCAATGGGGATGGTGCTGGTTGTGTTTGGAGATGATGCCACAATTCAGAGGGACACACCAGGGACAGTGTGTGTTTGGGTTTGCCTGCACGCTGGACATTGTTGGGAAACAATTTTTGTCCTTCTCAGATGCATCTTAGGCTCTCCAAAGACACAGCTGAGTGCTGAGGGGCAGAGCTGTGTACCTGGTTTTATTTAGAAAAAAGCCAGCAAGGCTGGCAGAAGCCATTCTTTGTGATGATGCAGCAATTGAAAGGAGAAACTGTTTTTCATGGCTCTCAAAGAAAGGCTTCCCATTTAGCCCAAGAGTAGCAGCTGTTCTTCCAGTTTACAACACACAAACAGACTGCACTGTTTTCTGATTTGCCTTTTTTATTACAGCAGATATTGGATGGATAGCTAGCAGAAAAAAAACCGGGGAAGACCAGTCCAGCTGGTTCACTTTATTGCATTTGGGAACGGTAGGAGCTCAGCACATGCTCTTCCAGGCAAACACCACCCAGGTACACCCGTGATCGGTGTTGCTATCTCTGGGTGCATGGGAAAAGGGTCTTCTCACAGTGGGTGGGGCAGCGACCTGGTGGTCCATGGGGACCTTCTTGTATATGGGATGTATACAAGAGCTGGGAGATGTCGCATGAGCCAGGCAAGAACCAGCCTGTGAGGGTGGCTCTGCAGCCTGTTGGGAGCACTGCAGTCAAAAGAGACTTTTCTCCCTCAATTCATCAAATACAATTGTATTAATGTGAGGGAGCAGAGCACTGAGTAGGCAGGGGCCATTTTAACAATGTGACAATGTATTTTTTTTTAAATTTATTTAACCAAGATCGCACTTGCAAATGGCTGAACGGATTTCTGTAAGTCAGGCTCCCTCTGTGTCAGTGGTGCTCAGTGGGTATTGCTGCCTCAGCTGATATTTCTGCAGGCAGCACTGGAATTTTTTTAGAGCTTCTTCAAGCTCATCTACCCTCCTGGCTGCTCTCAGGTGTAGCAAAGCAAAGGGGCTTCTGCCAAGGCTTGCCAGGCAGGCCACTCCGCAGGGCTCTCCTCTGCCTTCGGGGGACTTGAACGCTTGTTAATTGGCAGCAGGTTCTTAGCCCTCGCTGGAGGCAGAGGCTGTGCCAACACGCTGCTTCCTCTACCGCATTGCTCCGGTGATTACAGCTTGACTCAGCCTTGCAGGGCTGCTGTTCGTCCCCTCTGAACCTCTTCTGAGAGCCAGAGGTTTTGGCAGGCACTTCCTCCGTGTAAGGTGTCTCTGGGGACCGGGGTTCACTTACCAGGACTGTCTCACATGTGCCCAAATTGGCTGCAGGCTCAAGCCATCGAGATAGAGGAGTGAATGTCAGCAGCCAGTGAGTCACTGCACTCCCATGGTATTTGCTAGGCTTGGGTGGGGTTCCTCAGAAATGCCAGTTCACTTCCAAAGGAACATAAATCACGACATTTATACAAGCTTCAGTTCCACAGATCCCTGTTTAGCAGCCAGGATGGGGTTTACAGTTAATTAAAAAAACAAAAAAGAAGAGGGCATGTGAAAGCAAGACCCAAATGTCTTTAATAATTATCCCAAGAGCGAAAACTTTCACTCTTCTTTCAGACGATGACAAACACTGGGGAGCAGCCGCCCCCGGAAACTCGGGCCCCTCCTGCCTCCCTCCCTTTGAAGCTTGGTTTCCTTCCCCTCGGCGGTGCAGCGACGTGACTGGGGACAGTATGTTCATCACATGCTGGCACTCGGGCTCTCTGCGGGGCTGCGCCCGACTGCTCCTATAGCCGCCCATGTCCTCCCTGCAGAGCAGTTCCTCCATGGCTGCTTGGGAGACAGGCAAATGGGGCGGCTGCAGCCATTTGCTGGTTTTGGAGAAGGAATCCCTCCTTCCCCATCTTGCCTGGCTCTGCACACCTCTGCATGGGTGACTTGTGTGGGACGGGGGGACAAGAACTCTCCCTTGTTGCAGGAAAGGACCAAGCATTTTTCTGTGGGTAGTCCACAATAACAGTCAGCAAAGAAAAACTCCGAAACCCTTTTGTTTAAAACAACTGGATCTCTCTTATCTGCTCCCACAAATTGAGAGTATCTTTTCCTGCCCTCTTGTTGCTTGATTGATTCATTGAGTCAATTGATTTGAAAGCCTGGATACCTGATGGCTGGGATCTCGTTTGCTGCATGTACCTGATGCTCACAGCCACCCACAGCCCATTGCCTCCTTTGTGAGTCTTGTTCCCCTCCTATGTTTCTACCTTTGACGTTACATTCCTTCTCTTGCAAGTCCAAAGAACAAAGCTGTCCTCCCCACGCACTCAGGCACTCCTTTTTCTAACTGAGCTCTGCAGTGCAGAGTTATTAATAAAAAATCACAACGTCATGTACAGCCCGCACCATCACATCTGTCAATGTCACCACCACACAAGATTGTGTGTTTTTTCCACCTTTTGGTTTTTCTTTGCTGCAGAAGTTGTTTAAAAGGAGGAGGAAAGCTGAGAAATCCCTCCCTACCTGCCAGAAGAAGTGAGCGATGATTTCAGTTCGGGGTGTGGCAGTTTGATGTCATCATTCGTGGTTATTGAAAACTGTTATTTGCGAATCTTCAGCTGCTAAAAATAAAATAATTCTAATACTCTACCATGATTTATTTTATTGAAGGTCTATTGAAATGATCCTGGTTTGTCAACTTCTTATGTAAAATGTCATTTTCTAAGCGGTGCTCGTGGCCTGTGTCTCTTCTCACTCCTTGGTAACACATTTAAGGTTAATACTCAGCAGTGGCCATTAAAATCAGCTTCTGCTTGAGTGAGGTTAGGTTTTGAAAACTTATTTTCAGCATTTGCCATAGTTAGTACAATACAGAAGTGCAGGAATACAATGCATGACCCTGCCCCAGCAAATGCTGGGTTTCACTGCCATGAGGGTGAGTGCCATGCAAAGCAACTTTGGACCCAAAGCCCCTCTGCCCTGACACATCAAGGAATTCAGGACAAAACCTTCTGAAGAAAATGTTGCAGCAAAAAAATACAACACAACAGAAGGCAGATTTTATGATGGGGATCTTTCTGTGTTTTCCCTTTGCAGCATAGGTCGGATGTCTAATGAGTTACCACGCTCCCCCATAGCAGTGTTTGGCTCACTCTGTTGATTGTCTTGTAGCAAGAAAAGGAATTAGCTTGTGGCTTTCTTAGTACTTAGAATCCTTTTCAGAGGATTCACAACACTGCAGGAATGTGGAGCAGGGGAAGGTGTCGCAACATCAGCTTGAAGCACCAAGTTCCTCCAGCATGGGATGCGGGGACCATGGGTCTCATGGCCCCCACAAAGGGATCTGCAGGTGGGTGTGAGGGTGACACTGGCCCAGAGAACCTCTCCAGCCTTCATCAGCCCTCTTGGCACAAACACTTCTGAAATAGTCTCTTTCTGTATGCATGTGCATTGCCACTGGGGTGCAGCTCTGCAATCTTGTTTCTGCTCAGCACTCGGATTCCTTCATGTTACACATCTGTGGGCAGCCTGTGTGTACATTAGCGGGGCTTTTGCAGAGGACAAGCAGGGCTCTTGCCATCGCAGGTTCCCAGGGAGGTGGCACAAATGGGTTTGTTGAGAGCAAGCCAAAGCTGGAATTAGAGTGTGACTGTTGTGTCCATGGGGAGAGTAATGGCAGCCCCAGACCAATTCACTGTGTAGGCAAACAGCTGTCAGGAGGGCTTGGTAGAGCCAAGCGAACAGGATGATGGAGAGAGGGCTGCACTGGAACTGGAAGCCCCATCCAGTCCTCCTTGTTGTCTGGTATGTGAGGCTACCTGGGAGTCTCCTCATTTGCACGTTTAAAGTCTTGTGGACTTCGGGGAAGAAGGTTGCTGTGGGCTAGGCAGGAGGTAGATCTCTTTCAGCTGTAAAAATCCCTGACTGCCTTGTGCCAGCTAGTGTGAGTGGCCATTTACTTCCCAGCTGGAGAGCTGCATGGTGAGTGAGGAGGAAGGAAATTCCACTCTGTGCTAGCATTGCTTTGGTGTAGAGTATCAGGGATATTTCTTCCTCTGTTGTTACAACTGCCTTACACCACATGCTACTTTCTGCTGTTTTATTTATCAATAAGAGCAAAATGTCACTTGCTTTTGCAGCCTAATGATGTGTATATGCCACGGGGCATAACGTGGGAAGGACATTGAATATACCTGCTCCTTCTGCTATCCATGGGCTGTTCACAAAACCACATTAATATCCCTTCCCTCCAGACACCTGCCAAAGACATGAACCTCTCCTGCTTTGTAATTCCTGCCCAGGAGGTTTGGGACACAGAAGCTATAGACTAAGAGGCCCCAGTCTGGTCCCCTCTGGCTTCTTCCCCTTCCCTGGGGCAGTCCCAAGCACAGAAGCGTGGGATATTCCTCTTTCTCCTCTCCGGTTCACCCAGCTGGTCCTCTGGCTGCTCACAGAGTTGAGTGCACAACCCAGCTGAGTACCCAGTGCAGCACTCATCGAATGCAGCCCCTCTGAATCCACCAGCTAAGCCATCTGCTCAGGTGTTGCAATTTTGTGCAAATTCCAGCCCAAGTTTCCCAAGCATGGGCATGGACAGGCTGCCTCGAATGGATGCTGAGAGCAGACCACACACTTGTACAGTGTGCAAGCAGCTGGAGATGTAAAGCACCACCTCTACAGAGAGGAACCTGCCCTGCACCAAATATGCGATGTGGCATGAGTCAAAATGAGGGACACCAGGAAATAATAGACTTCACATGAAGGAGAGCAGTAATTTGCAGCTGTAAATCACCTTTCATCTATAGATCACAGAGGCGTCTCAAGCACTAATTAGCACAGCCTGGCAGCATCTCTGCCCCATAACTAGCGCGGGGCAATGGTTATTCCATCTGCTGGCATGCAGCCACATGTCCTTGCAGGCACCAGCAAGAGGCAACTGGTTTGCAAGTTTGGTCCCGTTCCACTTCTCACAGCCGTGCTAGAGGTTCCCGGGCACTTGTGCTAACGCACTGCTGTGTGTCCCAAGCCAGTGCAGGTTTGGTGTCTGCTTCCACGGCAGGTAAGTGAAGATGGGTCAGGAGGAGCAGAAAACACTTGAGATCCAACTCATTTCTGCTCTGGGTTCTATCTGATATTTTCTATGTGGAAATCACTACTTAAGTCAAAGAAAACTTGAGTGAGCAAGGTAAGATCCTTCAGGAACAAAAGTCCTCCTTAACAGCATTTTAAGTAAGTATGGCAGGGAAGTTTACAGTCGCCTAAAGTTTTCATAAATATACGTGTGTGTATATATTTAAATACTTATATTTACAAAACATTTTCAAAAAAATCTCGAGTTCTTTAACCGTGGTAGTTATCTCTGTATCTCTGTTGGGGAGACACACCCAAAGCACTTGTTAACTCGGGCATGAAGCAGAGAAGACAGGTTTGCAAGGATCTGTTCATGGATTTGTTCCTGTTTCTTGGGAAGTGTGCGGAAGCCTGGCCAGCCCCAGCCTCAATCCCCTGCTTCTCTGAGTTGAGTCATCTTTCCTACGAAAAATGAAATATGCTTTTCTTGGGAGAATTTAAATGTGAGAAAGTGGCATACACAGGAAATTTCCCAGTTAGCTGTAGATGAACCAGACCCATCTTCCCTCTCCCTGGGCTGGGTACCTACAACACATCAGCAGCACCCCAGTGCCTGAAGGGCACAGAATGAGTCTCTGGGTTGCAAAACTTGTGTATTCTGAGTTTGCAGTGAGCAAAATGAAGCAGAAGTTACTGGGCTTCATGTGGGAATTGAAATGTAAGACTGTGAAATATGGGAGAGGGGAATGAGACTGGTTAGTGTCTCTCTGCGTCTGAAATGTCTATGAACATTGCTGAAATACTGCGTGTGATCATTTTGCATGGCTGAAAATAGCTCTGCAAGGTGCCGGGTGGCAATGCAAGCCAGCACTTGGCATCACACAGCTCCCAGCATTGCTTTATTGTCACACCAGGAGCTTTGCTGTACAAAGAAAGCACAACTGGAGTCTGCTGCTTTGTCCATGTTACAAGGAGCTAAATTAGAGGCTAGAGAGATTTTAATTTGCTCCAAGACATAAAGAACGTCGGGGCAGAAGCGAGACCTGCAAGCTCCAGCTGACAGTCCCTTGCCTTGACTTCTGGATGATGTGGGATTCATTTCCTTCGTTAAAAACAACCTTGTTTATAACCTCTGCTTCATGATTCAGCTTTTCTGCAGTCATCAACTGATCGCCATCAAAGCAGGGCAGCATCAGATTTCAGGAGGAAGATGCAATGGGCTGTTGCAGTTCAGGCATGCTCCTTGCAAAGGGCAGTTCGATGGAGGAAATGAGGGATACCTTGTCAAAGGGCTGCTCTTTTTGGAGAGGAGTTCTCTTCTCTGAGATCCCTGTGCCAAATCCTAAAGTGCCTGGAGCTCCTGTTGTGCAAATCTTCACCCAGGTTCTGCCCTGCCAGAAACACCAGTGCCTCATCACCATGAATGTGGCCCTGTGCAGGCCCAAAGCTACAGACAAACGTGGTTTTCCTGGTTCCTCTCCTCCTTCTTGCCTGTAGGTCAGAGCATCAGACATGCACTGCTCTACATATGGCAACCTGGAGCCCTACCAGTGGCACGGCTACCAGTTCTACATTTAAAGCAAGACTTATTGCCAAGAAAAATCTCCTAGGAAGTCCCACACACCCACTTTTATACCTTGCGCTGTGGTGTGATGTGTCCCACAAGCAGCACAGCTCCCGAGGCTTCTAATGACCATGTTGCGAGGGTTTGCTCACTGCTTTATTATGTTGCCTGCAAAAATCAGGCTACACAGCTGCAATCCTCATCCCATTTAGCAGACTGGAAAGCAGAGGCACAAAATGGAAAGGGCCATCGCTTTCCAAAACCTTCTGGTGATTTTTGGCTAGCTCTGGATTAAGTTGCCATGTTCAGGAGGGCCAGCAACTGCTGGCTCAAGTGATGTGCCCATGGACACACAAATAATCAGTAGCAAAGACCCGAGCAGAAGCCAAACCCTTGAGACACAATCTTGTGGTGCAAATTTGTGCTCGTCCTTCTTTTTTTAGGAGCTAATCCTTTGTCCTTGCAGGAAGAGGAATTTTCCATAAATGTGATTTTTTTTTTTACACCTCATTGTGTGTTTAATGTTTAACAGTTGGATCATTATGGTTTTATTAGCAGCATGTAATGCTTTGTCGTCTTCAACTGACTTTGCAAACATTAACTAATTGATCTCAGCTATGAATCAGTGGTGGTAACTAGGAGGTGAAGTGGTCTGCTGGTGGTCACTGGGGAAGTGGTTGTCAGAACAGGGCACAGAAACCAGGGCTCACACTTTGCTGCTCAGACCACGAACATGACAGTTTTATTAGTGTTATTTCCATTAGTGCTGCTGTCAGGGAGGGCTACTCTGTGTGTAATAAACAACCCTCAGCTGTTTCTCTCTGCCTCTGGTTGAGTTCATACTTGACAAAATATCACCAAACCCCCAAAAATTCTCAATTAAAAAAAAAAAAGTGACTGACTTTGTTTTCCTCAGTGATCCAGTGGCTGCTGGTTGTTTTCCACTACCCCTAACAAAATGCATAATTCAATTATCTATATTTGTGGGAATTAGATGCTAAGGTCAGAAAGGAGCAGGGCTGCTTGCAGTCATAGCCTAAGAAGTTTTTAAGGGCCACATCGGCAGAGACTGACTTGAAGCATCCTGAAGCTGGCTGCCAGGAAATTAGCTCCTCGTTTGCAGTATGCAGAACGTGCACGGGCGGCTTCATGATTTACTCACTATCTGCTTCACATTGCACCTACTCTCCCTCGCGACTGTCCTGGCGTACGCAATCTTCTGTTGCAAAACAGGAGTAAAAATGAGCACTGCAATGTGGAAGAGCTGTGCCACTACCCAGGTAAGGGTGGCCAAGCCTTGTGGCAGGGACAGGGCCCCCCTGTGGCAGGGGAGTGACAACAGCTTCGGCGACGGGAGGCTGTGGTGGTGACTTTGAGGACAAACGAGATGTGTTTGGGGGCTTGTGATGATTGCTTGGGGGCAGCGGGGATACAGCCCCTCAGCGAGGGGGTGCAATGATGGCTTTGGACATAAGGATGGGTGCGGTGGGGGGAGGTGATGGTGACTTTGGGGACAGCAGAAACAGAGCAGGAATGTGTAATAGTGGCCTTGGGAACAGCAGGGATACAGTGGAGACATGTAAGAGTGGCTTTAGGGACAGAGGGTACATAGTGGGAAGGTATGATGGTGACTTTGGGACAGCAGGGACACAATGGGGGGGATGAGATGGTGGCTTTGTGGACAATGGGGATCCAGCCCCTCAGCAGGTGGATGTGATGGTGTCTTTGGGGACAGTGAGGACACACAAGAAGGTCTGATGGTGGCTTTGCGGACAGAGAGAACACAGCAGGAATATGTGACAGTGGTTTGAGGACAGTAGGGATTCAACACCTCAACAGGGGGCTGTGATAGTGGCTTTGGGGACAGAGGGTAGAGAGTGGGAAGCTCTCTACCCTCTCTATGATGGTAGCTTCGTGGACAGTGGGAATACAGCCCCTTAGAAGGTGGATGTGATGGTAGCTTTGGGGACAGCAGGGACACAGTGGGGACATGTGATAGTGACTTTGGGAACAGCGTGGATACAGTGGGGGTGTATGATGGTGGCTTTGGGGACAGAGGGGACACAGCAGGAATGTGTGATGGTGATTTGGGGACAGTAGGGATGCAACCCCTCAGTGGGGGGATGTCACGGTGGTTTTGGGGACAGCGGGGACCCAGAAAGAAGGTGTGATGGTGGCTTCAGTGATAGAGCGGACATGTCAGGGAGGTGCGATGGTGGCTTTGGGGATGGAGTGGACATGCCAGGGAGGTGTGACGACAGTTGGGGGTGGAGGGGACACGGCAGGGAGGTATGGCGGTGGCTAGGGGACGGTGGGGATGCAGCCCCTCAGCAGGTGGCGGTGGCTTTGGGGACAGGTGGGCTCGGTGCGGGGGCGCGGTGGCTCTGTGTCCAGCGGCCGGGCAGAGGTGCGGGTGCCGGGGACGGCCGTGGCACAGCGGTGCCGGGAGGTGCCCGGGCATCCCGGTCATCGGCGGGAGCAGCGGCCCCGGGGCGCGTCCCGCGGGTTGCGGCCGGGCGGGGGTCGCGGGGCGGTTGCCATGGCAGCAGCCGGGCGGCGCGCGCGGCCGGCGGG
>VZTE01001947.1:346856-378402 GCA_013397775.1 Eulacestoma nigropectus
TTCCCCTTCTTTTGCTTCATTTACTTGTGCCATAGTTAAAAGCCTCGAGATATTTCTTTCAGTTATTCCCATGTGCCTACTGATGGAAACACCTCCCACCCCCACCCTCCTCCTCCCCTTCGCCCCCCTCGCCTCTACCAGGCCAGGTTACGCATTTTGGAAAGTGCAGCCATGATAGACAGAGCAAGTTCTCTCTCCTATTGCCCCGGCCTCGCGGTGTGACAGCTCGCGGGAGGTGTGCCTTCCCACCGGGAGCCACCCCCTTGCTGAATCATCGCCGAGCTGTAGCCGGATAGCTCGTCCGCCCGGGCAGCGGAACATTCCCCGGCCGAGCATGAGGCGGTGGCGAAGCTGACGCGCGGCAGAGACCTGTTAACATTCGGCTCAGGCGCGGGCGAGCGGCTGCGGGGAGAAAACCTTCCCGTTCCATGGCAGCGGGAGCTGCGGATGCAGTTTTGAGCTCAAAAGCAAGACGTGCGCTGCTGTAAGAAACATCCCTTGCCTTTGAGGTAGTGAAAGTCCGACTGCCTGGTCCTGCAGCTTTTGCCTCTCTGAAAACTCCCCTCTTGCGCAGATAGGGTCCGTGTGTGATCAGCACCTGGCTCAGGGAGCGACGTGAATTCGTGGTGGTGTGGCTCTTAGCAATAATCATATATTGTGTTTGCATAGAGAAGTGTGTGAACAGTAGTGTTGTGTCCGTGCTATTTGCCTAAAACTAGTTTATTCTGCACTGATGGAAGTCATTGCCTTTGTTACTGCAGGGAAATAATGACTTAATATTTTTGGGTCTTGGGGTGCGAGTGTGTCACATGCTGAGGTGTTGCTAGGTATCCCTGCCTCCATTCAAAGATTGCCAAAAAGTAAGAGAGTGAGAGGTGGGATAAGCAATTTTCAGCTTGGATGTATCAGGCAAGACTAAATTGCAGCAGTTGTTGGACATGTAATACGATCCTGTAATTAGAGTGAGGATATAGTCTACACCATATTGAAACTGTCGAGTATCTGAGTTGGAGCAGTCTGAATTAAACTAGTTATTCTGGGATTATGCAGAAGTAGAAGTAAGGCAGTTAAAGTTTCCACAGAGCAGCTTCCATGGGGTTGCAGAGATGTTTTCCTCCTATGGGTCCTCCTTGCAGGTGTTTTGCTGTTAAGGTAGTATGTGGAGGCTGCAATAGTTCTGCTCTTCAAGTTGGTGGAATGCCTTACATGGCACAGTCCTGCTCCTTGGAGCTTAGTTTGCTAATGAATGTCCAAATCACGCATCTCGGTCCTGGGAGGGGAAAAAGTCCTGAAGGGAGGACTTTGGGATTCAGCTTCGTGCAAAAGTGAAGTACTTAAAGGACTGTCATTTGGTCTTACAACTTCCCTGCCCCCATTACTCTCCATACTCCAAGAAAGATGGGTATTAGCAAGTCTGGTGGAGAGCCTGCAGGCTGTGGTCTTTTCAGTGCTCCGGCCAGTGGGGCAGGATCTTCCTGAGGCAGTTTCAAGTGGCTCTGGTTTGCTGTAGGATTGTACTGGTGTGGAGCTGCACAGGCAGACCTGGGAGGCTGTGCACAGTTACTGTGTGTGGGCACCAGCTCTGCTCACAGGTGCTAATTTCCCTTGGTGTGTGTGCGTATATATATAGACACAGTACATATTTAAATGAAGTAATTTTAAAGTAGAGATGGCCCAGAAAAGTTTGAGAACTATTTTGGTGTTTTGAGTGTTTCTCTGAAGAGAATGGACTGTGCTGAAGCTTCTAGGTATTATGGGATGTGCTTATAGCAGGAGAAGGAGCAGTTTCCTTTGGGCTCAGTTGACCTTCCTAGGAGCGGCTGAGTTTTATGTATGCACCTGGTTCAGCCTCTTTACAGCTGTGTGGCTGTTGCAGATCTGATGCTGCCTTATGGGCCTTTAATGGGATATGTTGGCAGGGGCCCAAAGCAGACTTGGTGGTCAGCAAGGAAATTAGCCCCATGGTGCTGTAAACTGTCCTGGTCATCATCCTGCGGCATCTGGCCAGGTCAGCAGAATTCAGGGTACCATATCCTTTCCACTGTTGTGAGGGGGTGAGGGACCCACATGGAGAAAGAGGGAGTGGGTCTAGACCTGTCATTCTTTCCTCCCAGTGCTGGACCATGTGCTGCAGGAAGATTACTGACACTAGGGATGCTGGGAAGTTGTCCCTCTGGGATGTTGAATCCACACAGAGGATTTTCTAGTGGTTTTCGTGCCCAGTTCCACTTCACAAGCAATGGGGGCCTGCTCTGCCCTCTTATTCTCTGTGGGGGAATGGCTGGCATGAGCCCTAAATGTTATTCTTAGAATTTTGCAGGCCTAGAAATTTTCTCCTGGGCTTGTCCCATCTTGGCAAGAGGAATATGTGGAGCTTACAATTTTGCACTTATGATGCCATCAGATGTGAGGTTTTGAGGGGCTGTTCTGCACATTTAAGGGAATTTCGAAGTGCAACTTAAAAACTTGTGACTGCAGGGAGAAAGGCTGGATTTCTTACTTTTTGCAGCATAGCTTGCAAATCAGTTTTGAAGCTGATGCTGTGGTGGAAGTGGTCCTGCTTCTGGCCTTTTCCTCCAGTCTCTTCCATCTTTGTGAATTAAGAATAATCTTGCAGAATAACAAGAAAAAAATATACTAATTTTAGCCATCGCTCAGCTTTTCCATGTGGCCAGAGAAATGGTTGTGTTGGCACAATGACTTGGGGGGCCCAGGATGAGGCTGGGCCACAGCATAACTGCATTGCTAATGTCTGGCAAATGGATCTTCCTAAAGGCACAAATCAAACCATGGCTGTCCTAGTCACCAGTGCCTGCAGCTTAGTCAGAAACCTGAAAACAAATGATTTTCTTTGTGGCTAATGCAGGCAGAGGTGAAGATGATGAATCTACAGTCAGGATTTGGTGACTGATGCCCATAGGAGGACACCCCTTCTGTGCTGGTGGTGACAACTTGGCTTTGTTAGTGGAGTGAACCATTTCATGATTCAGATGTGTTGGGAAAGAGTATGGAGCATTCGTAAGAGCAGGCTTTTTGAACCATGAACATACTAGAAGTCACGGGTGGAAACTAAAATGAGTACTAGAAACATGAGGCTGCTCATTGAGAGGCAGGCTGAGCACTGAAAAGCACAGTTTGCTTAGATCTTAGTATCGAAATGTAGTCATAGGAGTGATTGCTCTCTTGGTGTGCTTTGAGAACAGTGCAAACGTCCAACTGAAGAACTGCAACCTCAGACAGACATGTCATCCTCCATTTCCGTTGCCCAGGTCCAGCCTCCCAGCAGCCATCAGGAAAAATGGGCGAAAAATCTTTTGCAAAATGCTAGAGCATCTTGGTTGGGGAGCGACTGCAGCCTGGAAGCAGGGAAGAGAGAATGTCTTTATTGAACAGTGTGTGTTTGCTCTTAAAATCCCTTAAAAGCTCTGAAGCTCAAGCTTGCTTGATTTACTGTGTTTGCCATATGTAATATTTCAGTGAGAAGTTTCATTTCAGTGTGGCTGAGTTGATGCAGGAGTTCCTTTTTAGGTGATAGGGATCCATTTACCCATGTGTAATGTACCGGTTTGCTTTTTAGACTGGTTTTTTTTGGCGGGGGTGGGGGGGAGGGTGAGCTTCTTTTTAATTGGGGTAGTCCAGACCTCTGGGCAGTGCATGCATCTGTCTGTAGGGCAGTGCTCAGGTTCTAATTTTTCATATGATTTAAGCACAGACTTGTCTCTCTTGCTGAAACACAGCCTTTAAACTGGAGCATTTATAATAAAGCATTTTGTAATTCTCTGTTCACCTCCAATGCAACACCATAGGTACCCCAGACTTTCTTTCTATGTCTGCTGCTGAAATGGAATTCCTTATTGTGCCCTCTAAGTATAGAAATTGTATAAATGGATCCTTTTAGTTTGTTTTCTCCAGATTCCCATGTGTGCAAATTGCTGCCCCTGACTAGATGATTTACCTGAATTTGTGCTTGTGATACTTTTGCAGTTGGGCACCTTTTGCCTGCTAAGCTATGCAGTGTGTGTTGTTCTTTTAAAAGGTATGTTTTTTCCTCTTTTTCTGTGCCATCTTCCAGGAAGGATTGTCTACCCAGAGCGATGTTATCGTCTCCCATTTTAAATGGTGTCAGCAGATATTTGTTTTTTCCCTTCTCCTGTTCTGATGCTCAGTACTCAGCATGGGAATGAGTTGTCTTATATTACTCACATGGAGCAAATCTGTGTCTTGGCCTCCAAATTATATGGCCCTGCTGAGTGAGGGTGAGGGCCTTGGGAGCCCAGGTAAAGGTGCCAGGATCTGTTTGCCTGGGGTTTTTTTTGTAAAAGCATGTAGGCCGATAGCAAGCTGAAAAAAGCAATGGCCTTCTGAGCCGGGTTTTTTATGTCTGAGGGCTTCTGAATGCATAAAATCAGAGAGAATGTGTCTGTGTAATCCGATCTGCTCTTGAAAGCCTTGTGGAGGGCTGCATGCTGCAGACATAAGCTGTGTCAATAAGAACTCTATTCACCCTCGGAAAACAGCCTCGTGATCGGGTTTGATTGGCAGGCTTCCTAAGGGAGGGCCTTTTTTTGAGAAAGTGCTCTGATTTTTTGGCGGTACTTCTGTCTGCCTTTTCGGACTCCCACTTATTGTTCTTTCCTTGGCGTGATAAACTTGGATATTTTTGCTGGGAGCTGGCTGGGGCAGAGGGAGGATTTCATGTAGCACTGTAACCAGGAGTGTGGGGTGAGTTTCCTTCCTTGCAGTGCAGCCCCTCTGCCAAAGCCGTATTTATGAGCATGAAGGTGAGGGATTCAAAAGAATATGAGATAGAACTGGAGGTCGCTGTGTGCAGGAGTGTATACCATACCCTTGTGTGTGCTCAGGGTACTGTCTTGCAGAACAGTGACACAAAACACCCATCCTTGTAAAAGTCTTGTATGGTAATGCATAAAATGTGCAATTGTGCATGCTTTTGTGCTTTTTCCCCCCTTGGTTCTGCAGATGTCTGTGTTACCCAGAAGTGTTGTTGAGTGAAATTCTGCTTTTGGTAATGCTGCCATAAATCTGCTGTGAAGGCAGTGTCGCACTAATGGCTGTAATTTGCTGGTTGCTATTATTTATAAAAATTTTTTTTAAAAAAATCACGCAAGGCAAAAATCTAATTCTGCTTTATGAATTGTTCTACACCTGGCATGTAATTTTTTAAAATCTTGTAGGAAAAATCTGCTTGACCTGGTAAAAATCATACTTACGAGATTTGCTGAAAGCAGAATTTTAGTCAGAGTACCAGGTTCTGAGCTGCTGTTCAGTGTGTAGCATTTGTGTAAATGGCATTTTCTGCTGCATTACGTGTGTGATATTCAGTGTTTGCTCTCCTGAGGTCTTAAAGCCATTCTCTTCGTCACTGAGTTACTGGCTTTAACAAAAGAGATAACAGACTTTCAGTTTTGCGTGTTTCATTTTATTTCTTCCAAGTCCTTTGGTCTGTCACTTTTTAAAAATCTTCATGTCCTTCATCAAGTGATGATTTGAAAATTAGCTCATCTGTATGTCTTTCTCGGTTATTCCTGTAGCTGTAAATGAAAGCTTTAAAATGTAACTAGAATGTAATATGCACGAGCTCAAAAAAAACCCCAACCAAACCCAACAAAAAATGAAATAATGCAAAGCTGTTATTTAAGAGAAATGCAATTATGTTTTGAGTCAATTGAGGCTTGACTTAATTTCTCAGGGTTTGCTGGTGATGATGAAGTAAAACCAAAATTAACTCCTGAAACATGCCTGTCCTGAGTCAGGAATTTGGCTGGTGAAAATGGAGAAACCCACTGAAAGAAGGGTAATCTCCCTTGTAGAGGAGCCTGTCCCTGTGTGGTTTGCAAATGGATGTAGTATTTGGGGTGATTCCTGCAGTTCCATTTTCCTGGCTCTTCCCAGCTGAATCCCCATCAATAAAGGCCTGATCTTGCCTGCAACAGCTTTAATAACAAACTGTCTGTTTTAGGTGGGATTGGCCCCTGAGCAAACAGTGTGCAGACCTTGGCGGCCATGGACAGGGCGAGGGTGGGCAGGAAACACTGGCTGCTGCTCCTCTTAGTGTGGGGAGGCTGCAGTTGGGTGATTTATTTTTACTTCCTGTTCCCAATCTGTTTGGGTCAAAAGTAGTGATGTTTTTCCATATTAAGATGTTTGGCTTCATTCTGCTAGGCAGCAATAAATTTCACACCGTGCACAACATGTTTCTCGTATTTCAGAGACACTTTATTGCTGCCTTTGACTTTTAATTTGGATGGTGAAACCTTTATTAGTGCTTTCTTTGTTGCACGACCTGCTTTTCAAGGAAAACAAAGCTTTTTCTTTTTTTCTCCTTTCCTTCTGTTTTGGAAAGAGCCTTTGAAATATCTCACAGGTCTGTAGCTGAGCAGAGGGAGGGAGCTTGCAGGTCTGTCTGCCATGCCTGGCTCCTCAGCAGACCCACAAGGAGACAGGGACACCTCAGTCTGCTTCTCTGCTCCTGGAGTTAATTAGGATGCTGGGACTTAATTCATTAGTGCTTGTGAAGCGTTTGGTAATGTTTTGGTAGAAGGTTCTGGGACTATGTGGTGGTTAGGTGTGGCTGTGCAATGCAGGGCTGTGATGCTAGGAGGAGCCTGCGTGGGTTGATGGACCAGTTGGTAAAGTGGTCCTAAAGGCTGGAATGGTGAGCTGTCAAACATCCCCATGTCATCGATGGGAAATCCTGCCCAGTAAAGGACAAGCTCTGAGCCATGGCTGACTGCCAGGCTGCTGCTGGGAGCTGTTCTCCAGAGCACCGGCTTAGTCCACAGCATGCAAAATAATACTGCAGGCCATAGGGAGCAAAACTGATGGAGAAGAGAGAATCGGGCTCTTTGGGCCCTTCCCTGTTTGGGCAGCAAAGATGTTTGGGTTTCTCTCCCCAAAATCTGGTCAAAACTCTTAATCAATGCTGGTCACTCTTCTTAAGTTGCTCAGTTGCTCGTACTCTGCAGCCAGCAAGTCAGGATGGATAAATCTTTTTCTAGCCATGCTGGGTATCACTGGGCTCCTTTCAAATATAGTCCGAACATTTTTATATAAATAGTAATAAGCAGTGCTGGCCTGAAGGCTTGTATTGCATTTTCAGATACATTTCAGTGAAGTTATTTTTGAAGTACAAAAAAGAAACAGTAGCATGGAGCCACCCACAGGGTTACAGGTGGTTTATCATCCTTTCTCTGAAACCTCCAGATGCTGGAGTTGTATCCAATGGAGGAAGTCGGAGGGCAGAGGTGTTTTGTGAGGCCTCCATGCCCTTAGACATGCCTTAGACAGACTGCCCGGGTTTTGGCACTGGCATTTCCACCTTGCGTTTGACTCCTGGATCCACAAACATCCGCCTCCATTCCATATACTCAGCTTGTTCCTCAGGCCAAGTCCATCACTGATGAATTTGGCTTGACTGATTACTCAGTGAAGCACTTGGTGTGACAATCTCTGTGCCCTTCATTAAGCAGAGCCTTGGTAATGAGCTAACACTGGCAATGTCCCAAGTGCCCAGGTGTGGTCTGGCTATTGAAGCAGCACCTTTCCCATGGTGCTTGAGGGAGCTGCATTTCAGGTCATGTAAATGAGGAAACCAGAGTGGGCTGCTCTCCTGCAGGATGAGCAGCAAGCCCTTTCCCTCCTGCACCTCTGCAGTGAGGTGACACCTCCTCTGCTGCCTCTGGATACAACCAGTCTCTCCACCTTGCTCAGATGTGCAGGCAGGTTGTCCCCACTCCTCCCCATGCCTGCGCGGCACACTCCCTTGGACCAGTCTGCCCAGGGCACCTCTCTTGTGTGGCTCTCACATGGGATTGAACACCTTCGTCATGATTTTCAGGGTCTGCAGAGCAGTGGGTTGAGTAGCTGTGATCCATGTTTCTTCTAAGCCTGTGGAGACGAATATGGCATGTAGGGTGGATTCTGCATGAGGTTTTATGAACCTTGCTGAAGGGAGGGACTTGCTGGGTTGGGGACTTTCCAGCTCTGATGACTGTGTTGTAATATGACTCATTCAGTAGCTGACACTCAGGTACCAAGGTTGGAATGAGGATGCTGCTGCCAAACACCAAATTCATTCTGTGCCCTGTGTTAGGTGGAAGGTTATCCTTCTGACAAGACCTTGAGATCTAGTCATAAGGTACAGGGAAACTTCTGGTGTGTTTAATAACAGATTTATTTATTTTCTGTGCAATGCCACCCATCTTGTTTTTCTAAAGGTACCTGGATTCCTAAATTCGGCCCAGGTGTAGAGACTGTCATAGATGCCCCTAGTTGAGTGGTGACACCATTTTGCGTGCCAGCTTACATGATAAAGTTTTCCCCTAGGTCTTGGAACGTCTCGTGGGGAATGTGTGTATTTGGGAGAATTGTGGAAACCTCTTGACTATAGGGCATTGACAAGGCAGAGCCGTTGGCTGCTTGAGCTCCCAGGCTATGCCAAGTGCTCTTGGCTTCATGGGTACCACGAGGAGCTCATCGGGCTCTTTCATGCACTTCATATGGTTTTTGGCACTGAAAGGTGTGTTCTCTTTCCTCACTGCTGCTGTCCACTTTCTTCTGCTCTGTCAGTCTCCTGAATGCTTGTCCTGGCTGAGGGAGAGGGCAGGAATGATGCCTGGGCCGATGCTGCCTGTGCTTGGGTCAGCTGGAAAAGGTGGTGAAAGTGGAGCTGAAGGGTGCCCAGTGCTGCAGGAGAGTGTCTGCATGGGTGAGGCTGAGTCAGTCACTGGCAGCCTTTCACAAGGTGCTGGGGCTTTTTGGTTCTATAAAACACTCTCTAATTAAATCAGTACATAATTATTAAAAATGCTTAGAGCATGCATTGCATAAGGCCATGGGCTAAGGCAGGTGCCTTTTAGCAGCAGGAATTCCCTTTTGTTTCAGAAAGGACTGGACAGTTGAGCTGGACTGATCCCATGCAGCAGCAATTCACCATACACTACATTTCAGAAAACTGCCCACTGATTCCAGTTTTGTACGTGTGTGGATGCGTTGGCTTGACTTCCCAATGTAGGGACCAGGAGAACAAGTGGAGAATGCCACAGTCCAGCCAAGCATGCCACATTTGGGGCTGACTGGCAGTGATTTGCAGGTTTTCTGACGTGGAGTTCCCTTTCTCTCAGTAAAATGTAGATTCAGACACTTGTGAGATGCTTTTTTAGCGCAATCATTCGTGATGTTCAGCAGCAAATGTGACTGGTGACTTGCTTGTCTGATGGCTTTCTTTCGAGCATCCTCAGATATTTCTCTGTCATGATGACTGGGGAGAGGGATTTTACAGTTGAACTGAAACTTAAATTTCAAAAGGAGTTTTTTCTCATGAAAATAAATCTGTGTTTGGCTTTGCTGCTGTTACTGTTCTCCATCTTCAGTTTGCTGGTGCTGGCTGTAAAACCATTAAATTCCTAGTGGGGTGGTGCAGAGCAGTATCTTCAGTTTGAATCTGAAAGTTAGTGGGGAGCAACTCGAATTTAAAATCAAGTTTTGGTCACCAGCAACAGACACTTTTTTGTTGATCCCGTGTGCCTGCGACATGTGCTGGTGCTGTGACACGTTCCGCACTGGCAAGCGTCAGCTCCCTCTCCCTGGCAGAGCCCAGGGCTGAACACCACTTGTTCCGTCTGCAGGGGAGTGACGCTACTGCAGCACAAGCGACGCTTTCCCCTTGCCTGTTGATAGGCAAAGAACCCATTAGGATTGCAGAAACTTGTTCACAGACTTATGCAGCAATTGTAGGCATCCTATCTTCCTATTTTTTTAGGTTAAACTAACACTACAAATACTTTTTTTTAGTAGACTCCTAATACAACAAAACTGTCGAGGGGGAGAAGTCCACTGTGGTGATTATTGTCCAAATATAATAACTTCGTGATAGGCAGAAAGTGAGGCTGACTACAAATGGGAGTGATTCTTGGAGGAAGATATTCTTATATATATTTTCTTAATATTCTGAATGATAGAAGAATGAATATAAATTCCTTTAATGTCAGTAATCTTTGTATTATTAACCATAATCTGCTTCTGAGAAGCATACAGACATGGTTTCGTTTTTTTTCCCAGCGCTCTGTAGAACTGCATTAGTAAGAACAGAGTGTTTGTCCTGACCTCTGCCTTTAGACTGAGTTCCCAAGGGCACACACTTTTTTTCTCTATTTTTGGACAGCATCTGCAGGTAGTGAAAGCTGCTACAAATAAATAGCAAATCTGGGAGCGTGTTACTGTAGTCCCAGATCATTTAGCAAGGGGCTAATCCTGCATGATGTTTACAGGAGAG
This sequence comes from Eulacestoma nigropectus, assembly GCA_013397775.1. Taxonomy (NCBI): domain Eukaryota; kingdom Metazoa; phylum Chordata; class Aves; order Passeriformes; genus Eulacestoma; species Eulacestoma nigropectus. The sequence goes on from VZTE01001947.1 coordinate 357,151, forward strand.
TGAAACAAGGGCTGCCATCTGATACCCTTGCGTGGGTGGTTTTAGGATGGTCTTGAAACCTGTGTGTTGCCAAAGAGGTTCTCAGCAGGGTGATCTCAGGAGGAAACTGAAAGAGTGCAAGAGGGTGCAGGCTGCTGTAGTTTTGGATATACAACTTTCTGGATACCAGAGGGGCGGTACAAATGCAATGGTATCAATTAATTTTATGCAGTATTGTTAGCTGGATTGTGGAGGTGAGGAGGCAAGACTAGCTTTAGGATTGTTGTTTAGAGCTTTCAGCATGGGATGAGAGTGTCCTGGCACATCCAATATCTTTGGGTGGGAGGTTATCACAATTGACCTCATGCATTCCCCTCTTCTGAGGGAGAGAGCTGGTGCACACAAGCTTAGGTTTCTGTAGGAATGTGATGACGTTCATCCTGGAGATCCAGACAACCAAACTGAGGGAGAGAGAGAGAATTAAAGCATGAGATCTGCTTGCTTATGACCTGAATCTCCTAATCACAGCCCCATGTAAGTGAAGGTGTTAGGCTGGGTTGAGTAGAGGGCATCTCCACCCAAGAAAATGTACATCTGCCCTCCACCTCCCAGAATTAGAGTTTACTCCTGATGAAATACAGTTATAAGAACCGTAAACCTTGCCTTAAACCAGACCTGCTGTCTGTGACATTGCTTCCCCCGTGGCAGGCACACAGTGAAGGCATGGTGAAGAGAGGTGTGTGCTACCTGAGCTCCCTGTCCTCAGGACACCTACCCTGGGTGCCGGGAAGTGTATCCTGGTGAGTCCATGCCTTCTGGAACTGGTCCTTCATTTTGATGGCTTGGATTAGAGCCTTAATTGTATATAAGTGTTGTGATGCTACTTACTTACTGGGAAGTAACATTCAGGCAGTTCATGCAACAGTGTGGCTACTTTCACTGACCCTGTAATTCCATTGTGACTGTGGCTATTTTTCCTATGGTATCCCACTAATGCTAAGACAGTGGTAATCCCTTGCTTTTCAGCATGGTGTTCAGTTTATGCCAGGTTGTAAGACTGCAGCCAGTGATGTAAGACTTGCTGGGTTTTTTTTCAAGTAGGTAGCTAAACTGAAAAAATCAATTTTTAAAAAGGGAAAGGAATTTATTCCATTTTGAGTGTCTTCAGCAAAGAAAAAAGAAAAACTTGTCAGCTCATTTTTCGCATGGAGATGAAGGGAAGAACATTTTTATGGAAAGATGTGTAATTTGTTTATTTATTAGATGAGAGGTAGAGATGTTTCAGCTGAGGGATGGAGGAAAAAAGAAAAGGGAAAAACAAGGAGGGAAGAAGTCTAATGCTCTTTGCCTTTTGTAAAGAAATGCTTCACTTTTTCTTTTGAAGCAGTCTGGAAATTCAGGTTAGTCACTGTAAAGCTGAATAAATAATTTCTCTAAAAACCACTGCCTAGGTTGCACACATAGCAGGTGGAAAGAGGTTAAAATATTTCATACAAGGACTTTAAAAGCACTTTTGGCTCAAATCTGTGGTACTGTAAACTGAGGGAGAACCTCTGATTTTTCTGTTACCTGAGGATCTGGCTTTTGGTTTTAATCTCTTTTTCTCTCCCTCCCCTCTTCCTCCCGTGATATGAAAGGTGTGTTTGCGTGGAGGATTTCTTGCAGCGCATATGCAAGGACTGTTTCAGAGCTCAGACATTTTGATCCAAAGGCTCTTCCTAGCCTTGATGGAGTTTTGCTTTTACAGCTGCTGTGAACTAGGAGAGTATTGGTTCAGCATCGTGTCAGATACAGATAATTGGGGTTTTGAACACCTGCCACAAATGCTTAACAAAGTACTGTGCAAATGTTTTTGAGAGCTAACAAAACCCTATATTGTTGCCTGAAGGTTGAATCCACAGCTAGCTGCCTTCTTGGAATAAGCAGATAACAAGTTAGCTAGTAATATCTTATTCATGGTTTGATATTCCTAGTGCTGTTACTGATGTGTGGCTGGGGGTCGAGGTTTTTGAGTCACAAGGTGGAGTGCAGGAGCTAGATTCTGCTCAGTGTTGACACCGTGTTTGTATGTGGTTTTGGGCAAGATAGGACAAGATGTTGTCCATCCATCTCTAGCCTGTGCCTCCTGCATATTGGCCACGTGGGGTGGGGACAGCAGGGACCAGGCTACATGTGGCAAAATGGAGGAGCCATAAGCTAGCTTGCTCTTTGTACCGTTGCGGCAGGTCACTGAACTGTGCATGGTAAGGTGCTATTGGAGGTGATGTGGTATCTGGTTGAAGTCCTTTGTGTTCATCTGGTGTCCTGACTTGTATTTCTGACAAAGGATGAATTAGTGCTCAAGGCCAAGTTGGATGGGACTTTGAGCAATCTGTTTTAGTGGAAGGTATTCCTGCCCATGACAGAGGTGTTGGAAATAAATGATTTTTAAGGTTGGTTTCATGCCCAACGCTTTTATTCTAAGCTTTAGATGAACCTGGATATACCAGACTTGGCTACAGTTTCAGTGTGAGGCCAGAGCCGCTTCTGAGAAAACTATGGGGACTGTTGATTTAAGGTTCGTGTCCTGTTGGGTGAGCTCTAGGGTAAGGATTCAGCTTTCAGAAAGTACTGTGTGTTTTGTTTGCTTTTTGGCGTTTAAGCATGTGTGGTTTTTAAGAACAATCAGTTCTGAGGGAGCCTCATGTCAATAATTGTTGGTGTTTGTGTAGGGTGATCAAAAGAGTCTCTGCAGGCTGAAGAGGAGACTGAGCATAGATAGGCCCACATTGGAGTCCCTGTGTGTTCATTGTGCCCTTAAGGTATAGGATTAAGCTTGCAGAAAAGGAATGAGGTCAGGTATAGACCAAGAAGTAGACTCTGGAATCCATCCAAGAGTGTAAGTAAGGTTTTTCCTGTAACAGCATCCTAGATGTGGCAGTTATGTTGACTTAGCCGAAATGAGGCTGACATCTGTAGGTCAGGCCTGATTAAAAGGGAAGGAGGGTGGAGAACAGCTCTGCAGAGTAAAGAGGCTTTAAAGATAACAGTGTGGGGAGATGCGTGGCCCTGACTTGCAGAATTTGGGTTGGCCTTGGGGATCTTGCTGTGCCTGGGAGCGGGGACCTCCTGGTCCCCTGAGTTCTCCGTGATCCCCAGGACACTGTGGCTGCTGCTCAAGTTCATGGATGTCTTCTGTCTGATCCCTTCCCCCTGAGTCTGACTTTTTGGATAGAAGTCTGACTTAAGCTTTCCTGTTCTAAGGGAAGCCTCCCACACAAACCTTTGGCTTGGTGTAAAACCCTCCTGTGATGACAACACCCACCCCTCACTTTGTTGTGTTGGAGGGTTTAAGTGTCTGGGTCTCCTGCTTGGTGCAGATGTAAGGTGCTGTATTGCTGAGCTGTGCTGTATGCTGGAGCATTATGTGCTGGAAGCTGCTTCAGAAAATGTTTCTGTGCTCCTTTTGACCTCCATTGTGTCTTCCTGCCCAAATTTAGTTGTGCTGGTGGCTGAGGATGTTGGAGGCTGTTTATTTTTTGAGAGGGAAGGAAAGAGGAGGGTGATGGCACTTCAGAAGCAGTAACTTCATACTTTGGTAGAACAGCATATTGTGCCCAAAATTGTGCTTCATGATCATTAGCTGCTGCTTACCCATTGAGTTGCTCTCAGAAGTGCCCTGACACCAGGGATCTCCATCCTTTGGGATGAGTGAGGTGACACTGCCAACAGTAGTATGAAGGAACATGCCACCTCCAGGGTCAGGAGTGTAATGTATCTGTACTTCTTGCTTGGAGACCTTCAGGAGCTGGTCTGCTGTTCTGATTTTTTTCCACAATGATTCCTTTCAGCTTTTCAGAAAAAATGGCTTATTTGATTAGATGAACACTTCTATGATATAAATCAGAAAGGAAGAGGGTGCTTAGCTTCTTCCTGAAGCAGGAGTTTTAGTTTCCAAATGAAAAACTTTCTTAGCATGATAAAAATAGAGAATTACTTTATGGGGAAAGTACTTGCTTCCTTCCTGGCTCTGCTGGGCAGCCTTCTGCCAGGAGGAAGTGGGGAAATTACCCTCAGCTCCCTTGGACCACAACCAGTCCTAGCAGTTTTCCAGCAAAGTAACCAGACCTGCGCTTTAGCTCTTCAAATTTAAGGGATAAATGAATCCATATGAAAATTGAATTTTAAATCCTGCCAGGCATGGTGTCCCTTCCTGGGGGACCTGCAACCTGTGTTGCACTGCATCATGAAGCGCAGGCCATGTTGAATGGTGAGATTCATCACATTGGGGTGCTCAGTCCAGCTAAGCAGCATGGATAGCTGTGATCACCACTCATGTCAGTCATTTAATAACCTGTATATTTGGAGAAATAACTGCATATGCAGTAGTGCCCTTGCATAGAATTCTGGGCCTCTCTGTCGGGAGATGGGCAACTATTTGATGATTTTGTAGAAAATAAATTATCTTGGCCTTTATTCTGGTCCCTAAATTCATTTTCAGCTGTGACAAGAGCCAGGATTTAAGCCTGGGTCTCCGAAAGTAAAATGCAGTTAATTAGCCCACTCCATCATGTAGCCTTCTCTGTTAACAAAGGCAGTATGCTCAGACAGACAGCTCTTGCTCGCAGGTGATGCTCACCTTTTGTATGGCAGTGTGCTTGCTCAGAACCTGGAGTCTTTATTTGCATCCCTTTTCAGCAGTGCTTCTTAGCCCCTCTGTGCCACCCCATTGTAGTGTTGCCTGTCTCCAGTTGAGAGACTGCTGGCACCAGGATGTGTTTAAGTTTGAATGATGGTTTGTGTTACTGGCAATAACTGTGGAGTTTTACCAAGGTCAGAAACTACTGCAGGGTAAAGGGGAAGAGGGTTTCTACCTCGAGAAGCTTGTAGCCCTCAGGGTGATGTGACATTAGTGTTGTTAACTGTAAATTGTGAACAGGGTTCAAGCAGTGTTGGGGAGCAAAGTGAGACAGTTAAAACAGCTTGATTTCTGAGATGGAAGAAGGATGTGTGAGCCGTTGTCTGGGGTCCTGGCTTGCTGTTCCCACCAGACCAGATCTCCTCACTGGCTGGAAGCTTATTTGCAACAGACACTGATAAGCAGGCGCTCAGCACCGAATGCTGCTGTGGTGGATCAGGTATGGAGAAATAAACCAGCAAGGAAGATGGGTTGCTGGGGGACTCTGCTGCACTGCTCCTGGCAGATCAGAGGATGTGTTAGACATTTTTGTTTGCCATCTCCCCACTGATTTGAGTTCAGAGGCTGGGGTGAGGCAGGGTGCTTCCTGAGCAGGGCAGGCTGTTGTCAAGTTTTACTAACTGGCCACTGACCTCAGGTAGATCACTTAATTCTGTTCTTCTGCAAAGGAGTTGCTTGGGTTGAATGTCAAGAACTTTAAGTTTTGCAGTATCATGATATTGTACAGTTTCAAAATACTGTTTTTCTTCCTTGAGTGAATCTCTAAATTTGACTGTTGTACCTGCAATGTTACAGGATTTGGTAAATTGGGGAGAAGGACAATCCTTAGTCTAGGTATAACTATTGGCTGTAGTCTGTAAGAATGTGTCTGCAGTTTAAAAAACATAGGGCCTTATTTTCAGATCCCGTCATCTATTTAAACCCAGGCTCTTCAGTACTCGGCTGCTTCCTGAAGACTGCACTCGCTGATACTGTAATCCAGAGCCTGTGTATGCAGGCAGTGCCATGTGGTTGAATGTAATCCTTGCACAAATAATCATCTGTATGTAGATACTAGAATGTGAACAGTGATGTCTGTGTGAGTGGATAGCCGGTCACAACCCCCTGAAAATAGAAACACATTGATGTTGTTAGCAAAAGCTGTGGAGCATGTTTTTCTTGAAAATTGTTATTCAATGTTGTCCTTGCTGTCTTTTGAATTAAACATACTGTAAGAGTTGGTTTGCTGGAATTTTGACTGTTCTGGAGCACTGGATATTGGGTAGTCTTTATTAACAGCCAGATAAGGTAGCATGATCTACTGAACAGACAGCAAGATGCATAGACACCAGCAGCAGGGAAATCTAAGACAATGCATGGAAAAATATGTACAGGGTAAAACTTGCGCAGCCAGCCCTTATGCAGCAAATAAAGCAAGGTCTTACTGACCTTGGTAGCTGTACATGGCAGTCTTTGCATAAGAATGACTTGTGCTTAATATGCTAGAGAAATTATTCAGGGACAAATATTCCTGTTTTCTGCGGTAGTGGGGATAATGTCGTCTTCCATCTCCAGTCGCAACGCAAACACAAATGCATTGCAGATTGGCGTACAAGGAGGACCCGACGCTCCTCAAGCGCAGACAGTTCTGCTTCCCATGGCCTAGAGAAGGAGATCTGGTACTGTCCTCCTGGCAAAGCTGGATCCAGTGCCTTTTAGCAGCCACCTTTGAGACTGGCAGTGGCTGGATAGAAAGGCAGCATGATGGGTGTCTTCCTTAATTAGTCTGTGCAGTTTGTGTCTGCTAATAAGATATCTGCTAGACTTGGAGATCAGAGGGGCACTTTGTTCTTCTTGTTGTGCTGTGTGGAGGCAAACAGGGGAACTAGACCTGCAGGCTGGTTAAATGCCAGGGCATACTGAGCCAGTCAGGCATTTCCTGTGGCCCAGTGCTTGCATGCAGCTCTTGGACAGGCCAAGTCCAGCTCTCACCCACTGTTCGGAGTGAGCAGGAATTACAATGGAGCCTATACTTGGTGGCTCCCTGCTTCAGAACCCAGTTTCGCTCCAGCCAAGGTGGGAGTGGGACAGATGGTTGGTGAGCTGGCTGGAGTCTCTGCTCCCTACGTCCTGGGGCCAGGCCAGTCCCCGTGCCACCACCATGGCCGGGTCTGCGCCTGCGCATCTCCACTGGTGGTGTTGCTTACTAAACCTTGCTACTTACTCACTACTGCTGTTTCTCATGGCTTTTTTTCCTTTCTCTTCATTTTCTACTGGATAGATCAGCCCCAAAAATGTCCATGTTCAAGAGCAAAGCTATCTTGAGTGTTTGGCAGAGCAGGATCTCCAAGGTCTCTCTATCAGAAGAGGGCCAGAGACGGTGTTTGTTGATATTGATCATGGGAAATGTAATTAATGTAGGTATAAAGTGTTAAATGTTAAATTAAAATGTGAGATTTAAAGGCAGTCAATAGATCAATTCTGAGGCTGAGATGAAATGCTCAGACTTTCAAACAATAATCAGATTTCCGATAAAATCTCACTGTGTGTAATTAAAGGGGTTGAAATACTAAATCAGGTATTAAGGGAGTGATATTTAGATGATGTTGAAAGAACAAAGATCCAGACAAAAAGAGCCCTCCTGTCTGCAGGCAGAGCTCAGGCTGGGCAGAAATAGTGTGGAGCTTGGGGGATGTGCTGATCTAGCAATTAAAACTGCCAAAAGAGGAGAATGATAGGAAAACTGCACAAATCTACAATGCTGAACATCTGCCTGGATGGAGACTAGACCATTTGGACCTCATAGCACCCTTGTAGTCTGATAACACTTCTAAGACTTTGGTCCATCCACATGCACAGGTGTCTACATCTGATGTGGTCTTGGTGAGCCTTCCAGAGGAGTGAGGACAGCGTGTTAAAACCAACCCGAGCAGGAAGTACAGCCATACAAAACACTTCCCAAGAGTTAAAAATACGAATTACTAACTGCCACCACATTTCAGTGGTATTCCAGCTAGTCAGTAAGAGCAAAGGCATGCAGTTGATATTTTGTTAAGAGTAACAATTTAAGGAGAGTGGCAAAGTTAGGCTCAGTGCTTCTGGCAGAGGGATATATGGGTATGTCCTAGGGCACACGGCATTTCCAGGACATTTCTTTAAAGTTTATATTTTACTCTATAATCCATAAAAAAATAAGCAGAAAAGAGTCCAGAGTAGCCAACTCCCTAGTTTAACTGGCTTATGAGTAATGATACCAAACAAGTTCTGCTATAGGAGCAGCATCAGGGTTTGCTTTTCCAGTCAGCTTAATTTTCTGATGCTGCAAGCTGTGCAGGAGGCTGCAGGAAATATCCATTCCCTGAATATGTATCTTTGCTTTCATTCCTAAAGGGATAATTCAAAATATGGAACAGACATAATATTTACTGCAGGCACTGCACCTGTCAAGGTAACATTACTATGGGATGGAGGGTAAAAAACACTTCTCTGCTAGATAAAATGGATAAACTGGCTCATTAGCTCTGGGCACTTACTTGCTAACCTTGTCCTGTACCTGTGATGTGTTTATCTGTGAAGATGTAGCTGTAAGGCTCTTCAGAGCCTTGAAAGATGCATGTTTTAAGAGTATGTTCTCATTTTGTTTTATAGTCGTGGTGCAGCCTCTGCTGTGCAGTTCCAGAGGTTGAGATGTTGATTAGGTCCATGGATGTGATGTAAGCCCACCCAGCTGGTCATCAGTGCCTTGGAAACGATTCGTGGTTATTGCTTAGCTGCAAGCCCTGCCTTAGCCATGGGTTGAGCCAGGCTCCTGCTTACCTTGCTCCTTGCAGAGCAGAGGGTGAAGAGTGAATAGGGTGGTTTCAGCAGTGGAGAACTCTTTTGAGCTTTTAAATAAAGGTCTCTAAAATTTCCACCGTGGTGTGGCTGGGCTGAGGTAACCTGATCTTCGGAGAAGTGCTTTTGTGCTGTAGTTAACAGAAGGGCTTCTTGATTAACAAAACCTGAATGCGGGTTAGTTAAACTGTAGCCATTGTATTCAAGGTCACTGTTATTTTTTTTAATTTCAAGCTTTCTCCCAAGTCTGGGGTTGGAAATGAGACTTGCCCGTGTCAAGCTCCCAGAAAGGGTTGGAAATTGTGGCATTTCATCCTGCGATTACTCTGTGTCACTCTGCCCCTTCCCTTTATCTAAGAGGAAAATAAGCTTTGTAAACTGCTGTACATAGATTCTAAGTTCATTGCTGATACTAGAAGTCCCAAAAAACATGTGTCTCTGGGAAGAGACTGATGCTCAGTCTGCAGCATATTATAAAACCAGCCAGCGGAAGGGCAGGGACATAAGGGCATGACTGTGGCTAGGGACTTACAGGAGGTCTTTCCCCTTCACATGAGTCATAGTGGAGCTCTGGAGGTCCTTGCCAAAAGGTGTTGTGGGCACACGAGGCTTTCAAAAGTGCTGCAGAGACTGGGCAAGCACTAAGCAAGGAGTTGGATGGGGAATAGTGAGCAGGCAAACCATGGCATGCTTAGGGAGTCCTCAGAGTTAGAAGGAGTGGGAATAGTGAGCAGGCAAACCATGGCATGCTTAGGGAGTCCTCAGAGTTAGAAGGAGTGGGAATAGTGAGCAGGCAAACCATGGCATGCTTAGGGAGTCCTCAGAGTTAGAAGGAGTGGGAGGCTGGAACACCAGGGTGGGAGATTGTGCGTGTCTGCTGTGCTGTTACTCCTGGGCATCTGTGGGGGCTGCTGGATTGTTTTCACCAGCTGTAGCCCAGCTGGAAGGAGGGTCATTCCTCTACACTCCTGCTGCTCCTGCCTTCTTTGCCCACACCTGCCTGTGGACAGGAGCAGAGGAAGGACCCACAAACAGCACACCACTCTGAAACACGATGTTTGAGGCCTTACATGCTGAAGGGGAAGTTCAGCCTTTCATGACTCCCTGTCAAGGAGCGTTTTCTTGCCCTCCCTGAACCATTCCTGTGGTTCTGGTTCCAGTCTGCTGGGTTGTTTCCACCTACATATTCAGCACAAGTAGGAAACCTGCAGCACTTGACAGCACGGGAAGGGTGAAAGAGTGCTTTATGCCTGGTCCTGCACACTTTCCCTCTAAAGAGTCTTCCCTTACTCCTTTCCTAGAGAAAGTATCAGGAGGCAGAACAGAGATGCTAGTCTCTGGTCTTCTCAGATGCGTCAATGTTTCCTAAATGATACTGCTCTGGGTTAATGCTTTCCTTGCACGTCTTTAAGGTGAAACTCCTTGCAGTCTCATTCCTAGCAGGCAGAGCTGGCTGCTCCTGCACTTAAGCTCTGGTGATCCTGGCAGAGCAGTATCTGCATGGTGCGTGTGGCGAGTCCCAGTTCCGTTTTTTGTGACCTGAATGCATGGAACAGCTTGTTCTCTGCTGTCTGTTAACCCTTGGAAAGACACTTCCGCTTGTGCTCCTTCGTTCTGCATTGGCTGTGCTCAGCAGGGTCAGCTCTGCACTTTGGGTTTGGGGGCAGAGCCTTCGAGGGAGTTAACTGCTGAGTGATGATGGCTGTCCCCAGCTGAAGGTCTGGTCCCATGAGCTATTTAAGCCTCTGTTTCTTGTATCTCTGTGCCAATCAGATTAGCTGATGCCAGGAAACAGACCACGGCCTGCTTGCTCTTGAATGCACCCTTTTTCCTCCTTACCTGTTTATCCCAGTCAAGCCCCTTTCCGCTCTGCCTTGGTTCTTTAATTCAGCTTTGTTCCTTCTTTTTCACAGCCTTGCTCTGGCCCATCTCCTCTCCTTGGGGTTGCCTCTCTGGGTTTTGACATCCAGCCTTAACAACAGTCAATCCTGTTTCTTGTCATAGTCATGATTTCCCTCTTTGCAGAGCCATGTGCCCCTCTGCACTTCTGCATTGAGCTTTTCTTGCTCTTGAGTCCCTCCATGGTTACCTTGTTGTAACTTGGATTCTCTTTAAATTGGAATAGAGAGATCCACAGATCAGTGGAGCTGCTCAAGGGACTCATCTTCCCCGGAAAGAAAGGGGAACAGGTGGGGAGGGGAGTGTGGCTGAGAACTGCCTCTCAGTCATTCACCGGGGCTGCTGCCACCCTGCTGTCTGTGCACCCGCAGGCATCACTCGGCTCTTCTCCTAGCTGGACCCCTCCACTCATTCACTGATTTTGGCAAGGGATTTGTTGTTGCAAAAAAAAAAAAAGCTCTAAAACCCCTCGGGCTCACAGGACCAAGCATTCCAGCCTGGCTCTCTGTGCCAAAACAGGCCCATCCCTTGCTTCTTGTGAGGTCCCACCTTTATCCTTCTTCTAAAAATAAAACGCAATGACATTCCTTCCTAGTTACTCTGTTCTCTTACTCTGACCTCATTAGACTTTTCCCAATAGAAAATTTCATTGAACTCCTCTATTAGTGGTGAAAACAAACAAGACTATTGGACTTCCTCTGGAAAAAATGCATCTATATAACAGGGAATTGCAGGGAGCCAAATTTCCACTGCTGAGTTGGTGCTGTACACATATGTTCTCTCGTATGTGTTTAATAAACAAAGTTGTTTTCACACTAAGAAGAATTTAAAACAATTTGTCCTTTATATCTGATCTCCCTCCCTTGTTGGAAAAAGATTGCTTCTGTAGTATTATAAGGAGCAAAGTACTGTTAGCTGGGGTTGTAAGAACAGCTGCTTTTTTCCAGACCCCCTGAACTAAATATATTTTGAGGCTTATGTATGTGCATGTACACAGGAATGATAGCCAGGTGATGGATTGCTAAGCCACATCATAAATTCAGTTTGTTGGACACCTCTGAGTACCTCCTCTGCACTCTGCCTATAATCATTCTCCTTCAAACATCCTTCTAATGTTCTTAACAGCAGCCAATTAAAACAAAGACTTCACTACCATCTATCCCCTCTTCCCTCTGCCATCACCCAAGCTCCTTCTCTTGGGTAGGGGGACAGAAATGCATTAATGGATAGTGGTTCAGAGTGTGCACTCAAGGTTTAACAGAATATATCCCTACTTGGGTTTTTTTTACCATCTTCTTTAAAATTCAGCTTGGACAGACACCCAGCCAGGCAGGGGTGGGTGCTTGTGTATTTGCATGTGGCTGAAGGCTGCAGAATGGTGGCAGGAAGGACGAGGCACATGGAAGGCACTGTTCATCTGTATATCTGCCCACCTTCTTGGGCTCCTAGTTTTGATTCAGGGGTTTCATGCTGATTCAGATGCTTTCTGAAGAAAAGCATGTACATAGGCCTTAAGGGGGAAATTGAAAATAATTCAGGTCACTAAGACTTACATAGGGGAGAGAAGTTACAGGTTGTGGTGTTACATATGCAGGAGGGTAATGAGATAATTGAAGATCTGAGGATTTCAGTTGGTGTCAATGACTCAGGCATCTCAGGGAAAACAGAGGATATTCACTCCCTGAAAAGTTGATTCATCCGCCTGGCAGTGAAATGAAGAGTAATGAATAACAGGTTTTGGGGTGCATGGAAGGCAGGACAGGCCAACACACTAACTCTGAATGGCTTGGGAAGTACCTCAAGGGTGACTTTGACTTCCTCTTGCCTTTTTTAGGGCTTAGCTGTGTTGGCTTCTCTCTGCATGCACCCCTAAACCCTGTTTCCCACAGGGGCACTGGACAGAGAGTTGAGTGGGTGGTGCTTGGTGCCAAAGTATGCTGCCAAAACTAGCCCTTACACCTTCAGGTGTGCCTTTTGGTTTGGCTGCTCCCCTGTAAGTACTACAGCAGTGCCTCCCTTGCACGCTGGGAGGGTGCTTACTGCTGTGCAGGCAGGATTGGAATTGTTGCATGTGCCTTTCATCCTGTTGCAGCCTGCTGGATTAATGGGGCAAATCTCTGTGCATGTGCATGCCTTCTACTTTCCTTCCTGTATCCTGCTTCATACTGTAATGGCTGTGGGGCCTGAAATAGATCCGTTCATCTGGCGCTTGTGCAGCCTTTACCACAGCAGTTTCTTAATGCCTGATTGCAGTTCCTGCGTTTTATCTGCCAGACATCACTGAGAGATGGGAAAGTAACAACTCCCGTTTGCAGAGGGATTAAGTGACTTATTACTTGTGGCACCTGTGGCTGCAGCAGTATTTGAGCCCCTGTTTCCAGGGTCCCAGTCTGACAGGACTAGAGCATCTTCTCTGTCAAAATGATGACTACCTGTGCAATGATAATGCCTTTGGGGTTTGGGACTTGGCTGCTCTGGATTTTCACTGGCATATGGAAGTGGAAAATATACTCTCAGTTGTCACTATGTTTGGTTTTCCTGCTTTCCTACATGTTCTAACTTCTTTATTTTAATTCTGAAAGAAAATAATCTAAATACGTTGGATGCTTTTGTTACCAGCCTTTCAGTCTCCTTCTGTCATTGCGTATTTGATTTGCAACCTGAGGATACTGTTAGAGGTCTGAGTTGAGAAATAAGTCAAGGTTTTACTTTTCCCAAGTCCTGAATTGTTTGACAAATGTATTTTGAGTACCTTAGTGCACTGTATGTCCTTCCATGTAGCCCATAAATGATAGGTGTTTTCCTCATTGTGCACGAGTCCTCATTTTTAACATATCATGTAACTCAGATGGACTCAAATGTAGGTACATAAAGACTTTGGACGCCTGCCCTGTGCAAAGGGGAAAATTACTGTCTGGCCCAGAGCGGTGGCTTTGTGATGACTGCATTGTGTTCTGGTGTGCTGTGTTTGTACCACACTGGTTTGCTGTCAAGTTACTTATGTCTTATCCAAGCGCTCAGTACAAAGAATGTTAAAAGAAAAACTTTTTTTATTTTCTCTGAATTCTTCCAGCTGAGAAAGAATTCAAACTACAGTCCAAATGCTGTCTCCTCTTTCTGCAGGACACTGGTGACCAGGTAGGGCAGTTAACACTGGAGTGCCTTCAGCTGTAGTGTGTGTGTGTAGGAGCAGGTATGTGCTTATAGAAGATATAATATGGGACCTGCAGGGAAAGTGCCTTTTTGTTGGAGAAAAACCTGTCTCTTTGAGCAGAAGGCTCTGTGATTGAGAAGTCTGGAGTGGGAATTTTCCAGGCACGAGTATGTGTGCCTGGCCAGAGGCACCCATGAAGCACCAGACCTGGATTGGTCTCCTCTGTGTATAGAACATATCTGATACCTCCTGAAAGTCACAGGGTGCCTCTGCAGCACAGTGAATGGCTGAGCTGGGCTCCTGTTTCTGTATTTCTCCTGCCTGGCTTGAGGGCTAGGCTCGTGCTTGGAGCTTAGGAGATACCTGTAGGTCATTCCTGACAGGAATCCCAGGAAGGGCAATTGGGTAAAAGCATTCCCTCCCCTCAGCTGTGTCCCAAACACATGCAGACACTTACCTGATTGGCAAGGACCTTGGGAGTTTCTTGAACACTGAGTAGGATAATCAGATAGATTGTGGGATACATCTGCTTGATCCTGTTTCTTACGATTACATGGTGGGGAACAAGCCTTAATAAGCCTTTGTCTTTCCTGTCTCCTCTGTAAATTTGTTTGACTCAATTGAGCTCTCTTTGTGTGAGACAGCTCTCTCTTTGTGCTTGGGTATGGAAGCATCCACCTCTGAAGCTGGCTGTGCTTTGAGACTGGGTTTGGATTAGCTGACCTCCAGAGATCCCTGCCAACAACTTTTTTCCCTTTTCCTTTTGTGTTTGCAGCTGGTGTAATTGTGGTCCTAACCCCTCCCAAGAGGTGCTGGCACTAGAGAGGATTTTAGCACTGTTTCACAGCAAGTGCAGTAGCTGCTTCTGCACTGCAGAGGAAATGCTCCTTTTGGGTCAGCCACCCCGCTGTAAGGCAGCTCCCCGGCCCTCGGCACTGGGAAGTTGCCTCGTGTAGGAGGCCAGAAAAGATTTGCCAGGAAGGTCCTAACAGAAGGGAGCATCCTTCTCCCTGTGTCTCTTACTGGTGATGGCCTCAGTCAAGCAAAACTCCCACTTGGCTGCCTGATCAGCAGAGCATTCCCCAGATCCCACAGGGGTGGTATGGCACTGAGTCACTATCCGTCCTAGTAGAGAACTGGAGTAGGAAACGGGTCTTGACCTCTAACGGGTTCTAATTAAGCTGATGGCAGAAAATCAAAAGCCCAAAAGAACAGAAATGTGCATGTGTGGTTACTCTAACAACAAATCTATTCAGTGAAAGAGGGGGAAGTTCCCTGTGAAGCACTGCAATGCATGCTGCCCTGGAACACCCTATGGAAAGATATTTGTTCTGCCAAGGCATGTGTGTCTAGCCCAGCAGCTTCTGTGACATTGTTCAAAGACAAACAAATAAACAAAAAATGCTTCTTAAACTGCAATGTTTTTGTAGTGCATTTTTGGCTTAGAAATCTCTAGCAGATAGTGAGAAGTAACTCCCAGCCATTTGCCTATGGAAGCATTTTGAAGAACTAATCCTGTAGGAACGAATGGGAGAGGAGTTCTCTGAACTTTGGTGGACAAGAGGTGCTGAAGGTTCAGGAAGAAGGAAAACAGACTGAAGATTTCAGGTGGCTGAGGGAATAGGAGCACCATAGCGCACATTGAAGAATGGTAGATTTCAAAAACAAAGGGATTTTTTCAATACTTCCTTAAACTCAGTATTAATTTTTCCTGTAATTGTTTGCTTCAGAATGTAAGTGTGGAGAATTGCATGTACACAAGGGAGGACGAAGTTCCCTGTATTTATACATTCTTCTTCTCTGCAGTGAAGGGCTTCCTTACCTCATGCTACTTTATTTTGCATCTTTTCCTCTTTTTTTCCCTCCTCGTTTTTTCAGTTGCCCACCTCTGTATGTAAGAGATGGGCTGAGGTCGTGTCAGGGCAGCTAAGAGCAGTGGGAGGCGCCCAGAGGCCAGTGATGCATGATCCATTTTCCTGAGGGCAGCAGCACTGCTGGCCCTGCAGAGCCCCACAGCCTTCTCCTGGTGTGCCATAAATCCAGGAGTTTAGCAAGGCTGGCGAGCCTCCAAAGAGATGGGATGCAGTATGTACAGCCTTCCCCACTGAGGGACAGGAGGATGTTCCTTGTGCTGCTCTATCCAGAGAGGTCACGACCAGTAACGGCTGCTCTCCAAAGTTGCTCTAAGCCAGCAGAATGAGTGTGGGGAAAGAAGGACAAGTGTTAGTGGTTCCTTCAGCACAGAAGTGTGTGAAGGAACCACTGATTTGTGTGGTACCTACATGCTCAAACATCCACTCTGTTGCTTCTGTAGTGGGTTTGTCCTGAAAATGAGGTTTTTCCATTGCAGCAGCATTGGGAGGTTGTTTTACTTGCGTGAGTTTATTATTTATTTCTGGGTTCTGCCATCCTGTTCTGAATAGATGGCACTCAGCTGAGTTGACTTTTGGCATGCAGTGTGACCCCTAGTGATTCATGGCCCCCAACATCTGTGATTAGACCTTGAACAGAAACTTTTCATGCATGGCCATGGTAGAAGAAACCTGCTCTTTTTCTGAGTAACTGGTAGAAGAACAAAAGGAGGTTTATTTTCTTTTCGCTGTAAAGGTCTACCTTAAATTAAGTAAACTGTTCCCTGAGGGAGAAAATGTCCAGGTACAGAATGTTCACAAAGGAAATATTCAAAGTGTCTACCATGTCCCTGAAGTGTTTGTTTTAAAGTATGAGGGCCAGAGCAAGAAACAGAAGATTATTTTCTAATTTGAAAGCAGAAATACCTCTTGCAGGTGACAGAAAATAAATTGACCTTTTTGGGCTTGATACTGCAGCCCATTAAGTGCTGAGAAGCCCTGGAGAAGCTGCCATTGCCGAGATGGCTCCAGTCCCAGTGCACAGCCTGGGAGCACAGGGGGCAGGATCCAGCCTGTGTCTGAGGCAGCCCCACTGTGTGCAAACAGTCAGTGTTCCACCAGTGAAGGAATCATGTCTGTGGGAATCTGAACGCTGCTGGATTTTATGTGAGGTAGGGTAAGAGCCTTCTCTTTGGCATTTCAGTAATGGAGAATCCATGCCTGGACTTTATGGGGGTTATTTTTGTGGTTTCTTTTGCTGTTGTGAAGCAGCATTTTTGAATCAATCCCAAGTAAAACCTTGTTACCCAATGGTGACAGCACCCAACTTGCCATGGGCTTTTCTGAGGCCCAAAGTGAAACTTCTCTAATGTCAGCCAACTCATCTAATGTCATTGTGTTCCCGGTTTGGTAGATCCTAGATGAAGATTTTTTTAACTTTTTTGTTTCCCCTCCTCACTGACTCCGAAAACTGCCCACAAATGTGGGTTATCTTAACTCATGCATCACTGCCAATAAATGTAACAGTAGATCACTTTTCAGTAAAACTATCCCTTTGACTATAACTTTTGGTTCCTTTGATAAGCAAGGATATAGTTTCATGGGTTCTTTACTACTTGCTGTGAAAGAGAAAGGAAGGACCGGGAAAGATTCTCAGACTTGGTTTTCCATAGGAATGTGAAAATGCTGTTGGATGGGTGGCGGTATTCTCCACAGTTTTCTTTCTCTTTCAGAACAAAACAGTTCAATGTGCTATTTTCATTGCTCCCATTTCTCTTTGCCTTGCAGTGTTTCCAGGAACACTGTGTTTATTTGGAAGATTGTTTGATAATGGAAACATCTCTCTGCTGTTTGGGTGAGGAGTTCCCTATTCTGGCTTATCAAGGATGTGGTGGTGGGCACACCAAGCTCTTCTATACTCATTAAGGTGCAATAAAAAGCCTAAGTTACAGAATTCTCTCAAAGGTGCAAAGACTGATGAGTGAGCATGGCATTTGTTCTGCCTTCTAAATTTAGTGCTTTGAGGAAAGCCCATAGCCAAAAGTCTTTTCTGGGCTCTGACAGTATCTAGACACTCAGTGAACGTTAATAGCAATACTTAGTTTTAGTGGAATTGGTGTAAAATTTGAGGTCTTAATTTTGCAAGCACAATTTCTCTATTGCTGTGCCTCCAGGGTATCCATCCATCCAGGCTGGGTCTGAGCTTTCATTGACCATAACTTGCAAAACTGGGTAAAGCACACTGCATCCTGGCAGTGTAGGGCTAAGCTCGGACTCAGGAGAGCCAGTCCTTTAGTTCCATGGTCATGTTCTGGTTGTTTGAGTGGAAGAGGAGCATGGACAGCATTGCATATGACAAAGAACAGGCACGACTGGAACTTAACCTTGGGAAAACTCCAGTGTGTCTGCAGCATCCCTATTCCTCTTCAGGCGAAGGGAATAGCTGCTGTTCTTACTCACTGGACTGTGAGTTAGGGCAACAGCACTTCTGTTCCTCAACTGAGCCAGAGTCATGACCCAGAAATCCTTGAGAAACAGTAAATAAGGAACCCACCTTGGCACTTCTACTGAGTTATTTTTTCTTAAAAAAAAAAAAAAAGAAAAAAAGAAAAAAAAATCTCTTTTAAATAGCATAATGTACACTTGGGAGCTGCTCGAATCCATCCTGTCACATAAATTACCATTTCTGAACTCGGCTGTAAGGAAGTGTCCTCACAAGTTGACGTCCATGGGGGCTGTCAGTGGAAGGGGATCGGTTTCATGGCAAGCAGGAGGAATTCAAGCATCAAGTGAATATGCTCGTCCTCATGTTACCTCAAGCAGTCAGGGCATCTTAGTCCCGCCAGAAGCAAGCCCTGGTGTGACCTTTGCTCCTCAGACTGCCCTTGCTCCTTTGCACTTCAGTAGCTGTAAGGCTGGGTCTGACATCTGGAGCAAGCTCCGTCCTCCTGCAGCTCAGGCAATTAGAGCCTGGCCCAGCAAGTGGCCCTGGAGCAGAGGCTTCAGGGATATTGTAGTTTCTTTACGGGGATAAAGGCCACAGACTTTTCTCTCTGCTCTGCTGCTTTCTCCAGCTTTGATGCTGATGCCATTGAAATGAGATTGGCTCATCTGGTAGTGAAGGAGCTGAGCCCTGCCAAATGGATCTGGCTTGCTGGGAAGGGTTCAAAAGGCAGCACCTACCCTTTGTTGTATTTCCTGCACGTTAACGAAGCCCCTGATTTCTGGAACTACTTTTTAATCCTTGTAGGTTGTATGTTGGTTTTGGCATGGATGCTTTTTTTTTTTAATTCCTTCCATTTGAAATATACAGGAGAACAAAGGGAATAAAATGCCAGCCGCCCCACACCCTCCACCCCAAAAAAGGGTAGTAACAAGGGAATTGTAAGGGTGCATTCTGGTGAGGACGGTTGTTTGCTGCCAGGAGTTGAAACCTGGAGAGCTGAAGCTCCATATTGTCAGTGGCGGGTTCCTGTCTGAGGTGCACTGTCCTTGGGCTGTGCGTGGGAGCCTCGGTGCAGCAGTCTGCAGCCCTTGCTGTGATGTCAGCCCTGCATGCATTCGTTTCCAGCCCTCCCCATGACCACATGGAGAAGGATTTGCAGCAATCCAAACATTGACAAAACTGTATTTGTTGACTTGCAGAAAAGCCTAATTTGTGCTCCTCTGGGCTGTGATCATGTAAGCTGAAACACGATCAATGCTGCCTGTGCTTGCTGGCCTCCCAGTCCTGATAAACCTGTGAAGCAGATTCATTTATTTAGCCCCTGATTCAGCAAAGCACTTAAGTACATGCTTCAGATTTTCCTTCCAGAAAGACTGTTGGCATGCTCAGAGTTAAGCATGTGCTTAACTGCTCTCCTGAGTGCCCAGCAAACAAGTGATGGGGCAGTGTGTGCTGCTGCTGTGCTCTGCCAGGTGCCTCTCAGGCTGCAGAATTGCGGTATGAAAAATATATTCATTAATTTGGCTCCCTCCAGTACAGGAGCTGTAGTACTAGGGTCTGAGATGAGTCTGTCCTTCTGCAGGGAGATGGGTTGTTTCCATAGCACAGAAAATTTCTTGTGTCTCTTGAACGTTGCACAGACGAGTGTGCCCTTCTGCAGGGTGTGGGGCAGGGGCAGTTTCCATCAGTGGGTTTGTTTTCCTCCCCCATGAGTTGTAAAGAAAACTATCCACTCTGTTACATGTGTCTGAATGTTTTGATATTTGTAGTTTAATGTTTTGTAGGATTCATTTGATTTAGCTTTCATTGACATGCTGCCCTTCATTTTGAGGACTGAGCAGTTAAGTGCAGCCATGTACCTGTGGGCAATGTGTGCTCCTGAGCTGCATGGCTTGTGAAAGCAAGACCAACATTTGATTTGTTACACTGGGATTTCTTGAGGTTGAAGGGCTGGGAAGAGCAGATGTTACTACACTGTTTGGACATCTTGGTGTTTGGTATAACAGTGTGTTAAGTCACACCCATCATATTCCATCCCCAGCATTAACAGACCCTCACTTCCCTTGAGAGTCTGAAGCTGTGGAATAGCCACTTAATCCATAAGATGGTTGTATTTCAGTCTGCTCGGAAGAGCTTCTGAGAGTGCATTCTTTCTAATCCCCACCCATATCTGACCTGTTCTAGCTCGTTTTTGAGAGCTGCACCCAGCTAGTCCTTAGCTCCCTGCAGAAGGTTTCTGCCCATCTTTTCCTTTCTTTTGCTTGCTGAGCTCATTTGAATGGGGAGCCCACATATCAGTGAATGGGATTCCTGTATAAATTTGCCCCATTTGCAAAATTGGAATTGATTTAGAGCATCTCTTCTTTACAAAACCCAAAAGACACGAGCATGGTTAGATATGCCTTTTTTCCTTCTCTTTGAAGTTTAAAACACGCTTAGCAAATACGATGTTTGCAGTCTCTGTTCCCCACCTGATGTGCAAAAATGCGGAGGTCCTTCCAGAAGCATGGGTCAGACCAAGCTTTGTGCTGATGCCTCAAGCTGGATTGCAGGGATTTGGGCAGGTTTTGTTATCAACTTGAGTCTAATTAAGCCTAGAAAATACTTGCAGTGTAGGTTTAATGAGTGTTGTTTTTCCTAAATTGAAATAATTCGATCTGTGAATCAAACAGCCTCTGTGCCCCACCCCCTGCTGCTGATGACAGCCTCTTCCCACACTTCTTCCTTGGTAGCATTATTTCCATTGTTTCCAGCTCCAGTAGGTTTCAGTTACTGATCAGTGTAATTGCAGTAACACACCAATAATAAAAGAGGAATTTAAGCTTCCTTTTTTTGTAGTTGAAGGCTCTTCTCCTACAAAAGCTTGAAATCTTAATAGCAGTCACACAGGCAACATCCCGTGCCTGTCAATGTTTGCAAAAGTGGACGGTGGTACTTTAGGAAGATAAAGGGCTGGATTTTGGGAACTTGGAAACAGCCCAATCCTATCAAGCAGCAATGGTACAGCTAATATTAGAATGGGAGACTCTAGGGACATCTTAACATTTTAGTGGATGCCAAGGAAGCCTTCAGCTGGAATGCATTGAAAGTTGTTTGTTGTATAACACGAGTTGCTAGAGTCAGAGTAATTTGAGTTGCCTTTGGTCTGGTGGAAAACTACAGCTGTGAGCAATGAGTTAATTTTTTCTCTCTGTATGTGGCTTAGGTTTCCCTGTCGGATTTGCTCTTAGTTTTGTGGGCTCTGAATCCATAGAGGAGCGGCTGTGAACCAGTCGTTTGTCTTCGTGTGCCACCGCAGGAGCAGCCCTGCGCTGGGGATGGGTTTAATGGAACGCCTTGGAAGCGCGAAGGGGTGTAGGGCTGAGCTGTAGCCTTGTATATAAGAAAGCCACCGGCTGCTCTTCCTGCCCGAGTGTTTCCTACAAAAGAGGGG
>VZTE01001947.1:378688-436982 GCA_013397775.1 Eulacestoma nigropectus
CGGGCCCTATGAAACGGTCTCTTGTATTGGATGGCTGCCCGCAGCTGCTGCTGTAACGGCAAGCGCCATTGGCCGGCGCCGCCTCCCATGCGCGGCGCGGGCAGTGCCCGCAATGGCCGCCGGCGCCGCCCCGCGCCCGCCTGAGCGGGGCCGCAGGCTCCTGGCTGATTCTATTTCTCTTTTTCCTGCAGGTTGCTGAAAAGTGCCTTTCCTGAAGCCACCGCTGCTTGGATTTCTGTCTAGGGCTGCCTCTCTCTGCCCCTCGCCCCTCTCTCTGTTAAATTCGGCGTTGCTTGCGGTCCGTGCCCTTACGGCGGCTCCTCCAGCCTTGCCCCTTTTTTTTTTTTTTTTTCCCCTCCCCATTTACACGTAGTTTGCTCAGCCATTTTATTTTTTTTCCTTCTCCCGACTATGTAGCAAATATTTAAAAGAAAAGAAAGGGGAAAAAAAAAAATCAGACATCCTTTTGCTTGTTTTGATGCTCGTGAACCATAATTTTTAGAAGCAAGAAATAGAAGGAAAAAAAAAACAAAACCGAAGTTTTCTCCCCAAGGACCGAGACCATTCCACAAACTGAAGTGCTGCCAGCAGCATATGCTTTTTGCAAGAATAATTGAAACCATTAACTGGAGAGCACAGAATTCTTTTGAAAGTCTGCCAGTTATTTGCAAGTAACTTTGGCAGTGGCACAAAATATAACACTTGTATTTTAACTTCTACAATTGCACTTTTAGGAGCTGGCCTCTAATTTGATTTTCAGTTGTTCTGATAAGATTTCTATTTTATGATTGGCTTTATGTTTAATTCTTGTTTAAAGAAACACGATTTGACTTAAATGAAAACCTAAGTGCTGATGAATAGGAGTTCTACCAAAGCAACAAGTTAGTTATTTCTTCACGTTTAACTTGAATTCACTTTTTTACCCTTTTTTAAAAAAAAAAGAAGACAAAAGAAGATCAGCAGTAAATATTACCCTGAGGAAGGGTGCGATTGCTTGCATTTTAATTTTTGTTTTTTAATATGGCTGTAAACGTTTCCCTGGTTCGTGATACAAAATGGCTGACGTTAGAAGTGTGTCGAGAGTTTCAGAGAGGGACTTGTTCTCGGTCTGATGCAGAGTGCAAGTTCGCCCATCCATCACGGAGTTGCCATGTGGAAAATGGTCGAGTTATTGCCTGCTTTGACTCCCTAAAGGTGAGGACTGTAACGCGTGCATTACCTAAGCTTCCTTGCTTTTCCTTCCCTTCCGAGTGGCTCGGTTTGCAGGGGTGTGGGATGTGCAGAACAGCTGTTTATTGCTCTGTGTCTGCAGGGAGGATGCTGCTGGTGTGGGATGCAGCTCCTGAAATCTAGGCTGAGTGACATCGAGTGCGACTGCCTGGAGTGCCAGGCATTGCAGGGAGAGAGGACTTTATCCAGGGCATTTTTCAGTGGTAGATCAGGTCTGATAGCTGTCTCTGAAATAGAGAACACAGGTTATGGGCAGCAAATGAAATAAGAAGGGTAGAAAGAACTGAAACCCAATGCTTGAGTGTCCAGATCACATCAGCTGTGCCTTTGGTGGAGGGATCTGAAATGTGCTTTTAATGAGCAGAAATGAAAGCAGCGTTTTAAAATAATGAGTCAGCTTTACATATATTTCCTGAGGACAGAGTTGCAAAAGCAGTCTAATGCTGTCCTGTAGATGAGGACCAGCCAAAATATTTGGAGAACAACATTTCCAGAAATGGCCATTGGGAAAATGCCTTCTGCGAGGAACACACAAACTCGATGGCTCTGCCAGGCCTGTTGGAGCAGTGGCTGAACCTTGTGGTTGGTGCTAATCCTTGCAGAGCCGATTTTGGAGGCAGTAAATGGCTCTTGGTTGCTTGTCCCTGCTGGGGCTCCAGGGATGACTTTCAAAAATACCAAAGACCTGGACTGTGAGTCAGGGCGAGGAGTCACAGGAGGGGGATGTGGGTATCTCCTTCTGGCCTCACTTCACCATGGTTCTTGGGAAAGGAACATCCACTTTTTTTTTTTTTCTTTTTCCCAAATGTATGACTCCTCAGAAGTATTTTTACTCTGAGCCCATAGAGTAACTGATAGCAAATGAGAATTCTTGACATTGTGTTTAATGTTTTGACCAGAGTAATTAATTGTTAAAATTTCTAGAAAGAGTCTGGAAAATTTTACAATCTTAGAAGTTTTCTCTTGAACTTCAACTGTTGCTTGAAAAGATTTGGGTTTAATTTTATGAGCCTAATGAGTTACAGAACTGGTAGAATTATATATGCAGAGGTTCAGACCAGGACTGGATCTGGACTAACACTGGTTTATACATTTTGTTCCTGTTAGTGGCTTCTTCAAATTTTCACTTCTGTTGTCTTATTCCAAGAAGCTCAAGTTTTCTGTTTGCCTTCGGTTTTCTCTTTTTAATCTGATTATATGCAATGACTCTTTTAGTTATACAGTGACTTTCAAATGTTCATTTACATTGCTGGTTTGCTGACAGTGAGAGACAAACATTTTTTTTATTGAAGGGGAAAAAAAATGTTGTTCTTTATGCCCTTGAAACATCTGAATTGTAGCCAGTGGCAGTGCAGATACTTTTAATGAGGAGATTAATATGTTTGCGTTTTATAGTGTTTATTTGTGAATGGAAAGGAGGGCTGTCGTGCTATGGAGGGTAGTTTTGTGCCCCTTGCTGGTGTTTGCACTATCTTGGGGAGGTGTCCCTGTGCAGCCACCCAGCTTGGCTGGGCTCTGAGCTGTGCTGTCACCTGATGTGTGACGCTTTCCCACGTGTGCTGTTGGCAGTGCAGTTCCTGCAGCACGCCCAGGCTCTCTGTGCCAGCCCCTCTCTGCACAGCTGGGGCTGGGAGGACGTGCAGGACCAAGTCCATGGGCAGCTGGGGTTCAAATCCCACCCACTGGTATGAGCAAACACTTTTCACACTCCAGCAGTGGGGATGGCATGGGGAACACCATGTTAAGAAAAGAAAAAAAAAAAAGCCAGTGGAAGGAGTAGGCTGTGATCTTCTAAAGCTCTGAGTGTTTCCGGTGTAACTGGCTGTTAAATAATGTTCCTGTTGCAATTTCCTCTTGACACAGTAGCAGATGCCCACTATGTGCTGGTTAAGTGGCCTGAATTTTCCAGGGAACAGGTGTTTTGGATGTAGGAAAGCCTCATGGAGGGCTGACAGCTCTGTCTTTGGGAAGTACCCGAGGAGGGGTCCAACTGTGCAGGACACTTGGCCAGGGGTTGGTTATGAGGCTGTTGCTGCACTCCTCTTTGCAGACAAGAAAGTGGGTCTTGGAGCACTTCCTTCAGACCCACGGATCCAGCAGCTCTCAGTGGACAGAGCCCTGTTTCCCTATGCCATGGAGGGCTGCGGTCCCCAACGCAGCAGCCTGAGAGTGTGTGCCTAACTGTATGCATTTCCCAGTGGTGATAACCCCTCTGGGGACTAAACACTCAAACAATGGTCATTCTGTTCCTGGGCCGGAGCTGGGCTTGCAAAGCCCTGTTTGCAGTGGTCTTGAGGGCTCATGGCTGTAAGGATAGCTACCCCTCAACGGTGACCAGAGAGATGTTACATTCTCAGACCTGCTAAGAGGCTTTTCATGCCCATCCTGTGGACATCTTTGTGCCCAACAGCTGTGGAACACTGACCCTCTCTCCTTTGGAGGGCTCGATAGCTGCTTAGTGCTCCCTTGTCTTTCCACGCCCTGCATTAGCAGAACATCTGTATTGCTTTATTGGCGGCAGGATATAGGATGCTTGCAGCTAATAAGTTTTCCCCTTGTCTTGCAGCTGCCCAGGGCTTTGTTCAGACGTTGCTTATCTGCATCCATTGTATGCTGCTGTTGCTTGTTTTTTTGTTTTTTTTTTTTTCTCACAGACCTCTTAAGCTTGAACAATGCCTTCATACAGGAACTTCTGATAACCCAGCAAACAATGGTTTCACCTCACTGGTCAGGTCATGCGCAGCATCCATACGCTTATTGCATCCCCCTTTTTCCCTTTTTTCCTCAATCTCCTATAGCAGTTCCACGCCTGTTGCAGTGGAAAAAGCAGTAACTCCAGAAGCAGTCAGACTGCCTCAGTGCGGGTTGTTTCTCAGGTGACTCTGTGCTACCTGTAATCTTGTGAAGAATACACAGGACTCCTTGAAGCTAATAGGGGCCCTCACTGATGCTCAAGTGGGGGTCACCAGAAGACGCTCTGCAGGAGCACTGTGTGCTGTGCAATGCTTTGGTTATGAAATATCTGGTCTTGATTAGGTTGAAAGTGCAGGGCTGGATCTTGCTGTCCTGAGCTGTGTTTCTTTGAAGGGGGAGTTTGCACATTTGTAGGCAGCAGAAGGAACCTTTCTCAAGCAGATTGATATAAAACTTAAAAACAGTTCCTTGCAAGGAGCTGCTATGTGAATCAGATGCCAAGAGAGCTCTCACTCTACTCGTGCATCCCTCCTTGTTATTCTGGAAGCAGTGTTCTCTGAATTAATTTGTGTGAATGGCAGGAGAGGCTGCACTGTTTGATTGCAGGGCAATCTAGAGGCACAAGAACTGGCTGTGGTGGGCCACCCTGCTTCTAGAAGTGGCCACAACAGCTGCTGGTCAGTGGCCAGTGCTCTCTGGTACCTCCTAGGCAGGTCCTGTGGCACCTCAGAGACGTTCTGAGCAAAGGAGAGGAATGTCATGTCATCCCTGTAAACTCGGGTGGCCTTTGGGTTCATTCATTGCTTCTCTCCCAGGCTCAGTGTGCACGGTCCCATGCAGAGCCAGTGCATTTTGTAAGGATTGGGACATGGTTTGCTGGCTCATGGCAATTCCTACAGAGGTTTGTTTTGGAACTTTGGTGGGCTGCTCATCAAGTCATTAACTTTCCTATTCAGGCTGGATCAGGAGGGCAGGATGTGAGCTTGTCTGACTCTTAGTTCCTGGTCAGCAAGTCATTGGTTGTGTTTTCAGTTTCCCATGTTGTCGGGAAGGAAAAAAAGCATCATCTTTTGTCACTAAAGGAGCAGAGAGCTGAGACATGGGGCATTAGCAGATGGTGACATATTATATAAAAATATGTAGGTAATGCACATCAGGTGTTCACAGTTCACAGTTGATTTATGCTGCTCACAGTTTGGGTATCTGTACTGAGGATTTGTGATTTTAAAAAAATTTCCGAATGCAGTTTTGTGAGGTGTGGGCTGGTTTTTTTTGCTGTTTAGGGGTTTTAAAATTTTCTTTATGAATGTTACTGTGAATTAAAGCTTCAAAGAGCATTTTGAGATGGAAAATAGTGGGGTGAAAAATTTCAGTAATACGAATTTTGATTCTGGGAGGTCTAATGTAAAAAACATTGTTAAACTATTGCATATTTCAAAGCAGTACTCTAAAAAAAAGGCAAAAAGTTTTCTGTGAATAGGCATAAAAGGAAGTTAAAAGTAGTTTTGTCTAAATTGTATATTTTCTGAAAGAAGTGTTATTCTTTGTTAATAACATTCAAAATCCCATGGCAATCTAAAAAGTTCACACTGCTTGGGCAATAGATGTGCTATATGATCTTGAAACTGATGTACCTGAGGCTGTTCCTCACAGTTTTCATGCTAATTTGTACCTGGTTTATGCTGACTTGACTAGAATTATTTCTGACTGTTACTGGTTGGCAATCAAATCTATTTTTCAAAAATTTAAATGAACTGCAAACTAAGAAACAACTAAAAACACCCACTAAACTTAGCATATGGTTACACTTTCAGAGAGGAAGAAGAAAGCAAACAAAGCCATAGTGATATTTTTGGAGACATTCTGACTGCATGTCTCAGCTCAGTGTAATGGAGATGTAAATACTCCACAAGAACAGTGTTGAACCAAGTCACCTGTGTAACAAACATCCACTTTTCCTTGATAATTAAGCCACTTACCTGTGTGGCAACAGTAGATTTGCAGCAGCTTTCTGTCCACTCTGGATGCTCATGTGTCTTGTGGCATGTCATAAGTGCTTTTTAGAACTACCAAATCAAACAACTTAAAGTGGGGAAAAATGTATTTAGACTCAATTTTATTTATAAAAACTGCTAATACTGTATTTCTTTGTCTTTCTCTGGTAATTTTTATATTTCTCTTTGTATTTCTCTCTGAAGTCAATTGGTATTTCAAGTAGAATAGAGAGCTTGTGGGGGAAAACTAATTTAGGCCTGATCCCTTCTTGTCTATAGATTACAACAAGCTCCATGCTTTCACAGTTTAATTTAATTGGCACGCATGCTGTCTATACTCCCTGTAGTGTCTTCAGAAGTTTTTGGCACATCTGTGGGATGGAGAGCACTGATGGAGAAGCTCACCTGGCACTGCGTGTGGCTGAGCATCTCCCAGGCCTGCCCCAGTGTCTGGACTGCAGATGCTCTCTGTGGGGTCAAGGCTGGTTACTTGAAGAACATGTGTGACCTCCCTAGGCATGTTATCCTAGAAAGGATACACCTTGTTTCTTTAATCTGCCTAGTTGATCTTTCTGTGGGACAGAGGTCTGTGCACAGCATGTTTGATTTGTTTAGTGTTATCCAGTGGTTTCTCTGATGGCCCAGTAGTCTCACTTCATTTATCTGTGACTTTTTGACAGCTGAACCGTGACAGATGAGCACTGATGGGTTTTGCAGTCTTGGTTTAGAAGATTGCTGCTCTGAGCTGTCCCCTTGCTTCTCTGTTGCAGGTTGCTGCCACTGTGGCGGGGTTAGCAGGCGGACAGAGCACCTTAGGCACTGAATACAAAGTCCAGCAGCTGGAATTCCCTTGGTCATGGCTCTCTGCAGAGCTGCTGGGTGATGAATATGTGTAAGTGGAAACAGGCTGGTGTTACCTAGTGACTGTGCTGCAAGGACAGCAATAGACAGGGAGGGAGATGCAGGAAGATCTTATTCATTGCCAGCCATTTGCAAAGATGTAAGGCAAGAGTCTTTGACAGGAATTCTTGTCTGTGCTCTAAAGCAAGCAGGTGATCTTTGAGGTGTGTTTTGGAGGGCAAACAGGTTGGCCTTGTCCTTATTTCTACCAGGTCTTTCTGTAGCTGGGCAGCCTCAGCAGGGAACACTACCTTGGCCTTTACATTTACAAGGACATGTGCTTTGTGAAACTTGGTGTTGTCCATGGTAACATGGCAAGAAAGGTGAGATGTCTGTAGATTTCCTGGTGCATAGTCTAGTTCTGGTGCTACCCTGGAAGGATGCTCTCTTCTCAGTTCATTGCTCATACTCCTGCAGAAGACGATATTTGGTGGCTGGGTGTTTGCTGTGCAGTAGATGGAGACCTCTTGACCCCACATTTCTCCTGAGGGCTTGCCCACACAGGAGCAGCAGATGCCTTTGCTGTTGCTGTTGTATGTGAGTGCCAGTCTCATGCGTGGTATCTCTGGGACAGGTTGAAGTGGCTGGAAGAGGTGTAGGCACAGGCTGGCATGTTGGGAGGTACTCCCAGTGCAAGGAGCAAGCACAGGAACACCATCCTTGTCTGTCTTCTTGCAGCTGATTAATTTATTACAGGTTTTCCTTGGGCCTCAAACTTGTGTGCTTTCCCCCTTGTATGTGCTGGAAAGCAGAGCTGTGCCCACAAACTGGTCCTGAGACCGCACTTTGGAGGCCAGCCTCTTCAGGGAGATGGGCCAAACACATTCAGCAGTGGGGTTTTGCTGCCAGCCTCACCTCTCCTTTCCTCATCAGCTGGCCTTGCCATGCAGGGCCTCTGCTCCTGTCTGCAGCTCATGTTGCCTCGTTCTTCTCCCTGTGGCGTGAACAAACCACCCTTCTCAATGGGTAAAGCCAGCAGCATTTACATTATTAATATTAGCCAAGAGTAACCCTGGGTTTCTGCTCGGGAAGATGATGGTAAAGTGCTGACTGCTGCTCGCACTTGCCTAAAAAAGCAGGAGATCTTTTGGGATGTGACTCTAAACCCTTCTTAGCTTCTGTGTGTGCTTAAGCAGATACATTTTGAAACCTTTTATGGGCATATTGCAATGTTCCACTGGCCGTGCCATGCCACCTCCTGCTCCTGAAGCTTGCTTTCCCATTTTCAGGGCAAAGCCCTCCAGACCAAGGTTCCGGTTCTGCAAAATACTTAAGCCTGATTTTAAGTGCTGTAGAGTTCTTGCAGGCAACAAAGAGCTCCTTGTGCTGGAGTGAGCTGTTGCACCAAGTTTTGAGCGTGGGAAGTGGTCTTCTCAGCCATTCTCTAAAGGGGGAGAGCTGCCCATGGTTGTTCCCTCTGCCACCTTTGGCTTTTGGGAGTTTATTTGCACTCACACCTTGAGTTTGCAGCTGAGATCTGCAAGCACAAGCTCCATGCCTGTGACCCAGCACAACTGCAGGGGAATACTTTGTGAGCCCCAGGGTCATCTTCTGCACAGGGAGGAGGGAGATGAGGTGCTGGGCCCAGATAACAAGTGGCTGTGCTCGCGTTTACCCCTGCCTGCTATGAGTCAGAAGTTGGCCAAGGGAGCTCAAAGGGTGTGTGTTTGTGTACGGTGAGCTCTGGCACCTCAAATGGTGCCACGTTGCAAAATGTGGCACTGCCAAATTCTTCTAGGGAAGAAGATCAAGCATTACATCTTCCAGCCCTGATGTGTAGCAGTAGCTAACACTGGGATTGAAATAGAAGCACCAAACCTACAAGTCTCTATGCCTGGACAGAGTCTGGGGCAAAGAGGATGCTTTGCTGTGATGTCCCATCTTACTGCAGTGTCGGCGAAGCTACCTAGGGACTTAACATGCTCCTGATTGCATTAGGCCAGCAAAACGAGCTGGGGGGAAGGTGGTGAAAGATGCCTTCAAGGGGAGTGACTGAATGAGCATGTGGAGTTGGTGGATTTCTTCAGGGGTGTAGCATCAGTTTGATGTAATCCCTTAGCTGACAATAGCTTTCTGCCACTTGGTTCACCCTTCTGAAGGAGGTTGCAGTAACATGCTTTTATGTAATTGAGCTGTTTGGAAGCTTTAAAACCAATATAAACAAGATGTGCCAGGCTTTTTGGAGAGCCCGTCGTCTGACATCTCCCACAGAGCATTTCAATAAGTGGTTAGATTTCCAAGTGAGGAGCTGAGCTCTTTGAAAATCTGCCCCTATAAATATTGTTTTGCTGGTATTAAAATAAATCCTTTGAAGACCCTTGCGTGAATGTTGCCCCATACAGGAACAGTTTTACTTCTGGCTTATTAATACTGTTTTATTGCTGTTCATAAAACAGCAGGGATCCAGGCACTGACCCCTTTCCTCACCCCATGTAGTCCTCGTGCCATGTCTGATGACGATCTTTTGATTAGAGGAAAGGCCAAGGATTTGGAAAACCAGCTTTCAGAGCCTTGTGATGATGCATACTGCTTCAAAGTGTTGTAATGTCAGTCTCTGTGCCTAATTGCACTTTTAGACCTCATAGGAGCAGTAAAAGAAAAAAAAAGTCTTTGAAGGCCAAGTGTAGCTGAGCTGCTGTAGTAGCTAGACTCTGGGTGTTTTAGACAGGTGTCCTAACTGAGTAAGCATTTCAAACCCTGGCTCCTTCCAAAGGAATAGCTATCAAACATGCTTCGTTCTGTAACCTTACCTGCCTGTTTGGAAAGCCCCCTGTTCTGTAATGGCAGTGAAAATATTCAGCTTAACCGTAGCTAATGTGTTAGGATAGTAAAATCTTTCTGCTGTCCACACAGTAGAAAGTATATGGCACAAAAATAATGGTGGTCTCTCGGGAGCCCTGGGCTTTACATCTGGCTCTCTGAACATCTGGTTAGTGTTTGGCCTTGGTTTAGGATTTCAGTGACATGGTTACTCAGTGTCTCCACTGTCAGAGGAGCCGGATGCTGGAGTGAGGGATTATTAACCACTAACTGTGTTTTTACCTCCTCTATCTGAAGCCAGTGCCTGGGAATGGCTCAGTGCTGTTCTCTGCGTGTTTCAGCTCCAAGCTGGAAAGCTGAGACTTCGGAGGTGCCTTTCTGCAACATTTAGCTTAATGCTGTGAGGAAGAAGCATATTCCTGAGAGGGCACAACTGGCTTGCTGGGACATGAGCATACTCAAATCAAGCAATTCCCCGAGTTTCTAGTGAAATGTTACGGCAGATGGCCTGCTTACAATGCGGGATATTATTAGAACCATGATCAGTGCTAATAAGGTCATTGGCGGGGGGGAGAAGGTCAGTGTCTGACCTTGTTTGGAAGGTGGCAGCCTGTGCTCTGGGAAGAAGTTTTCCTCTTACAGTAGTGGAATGTGAATGTTTAAAACAAGCTGCTTTATATACTAATCTGGCTGCATAGTAGAGAAAAAGACCCATCACCCAGTCCAGCGTAACTGCTGTGGGGGTGCTGCTGGCCCCCACCCCTTGCTGAGGTAGGTGCACAGAGCACCATTAACAAGTGAGGCAAATTCTGCTTAAATTAACAGTCCTGGGAATGGGAACCAGGAGCAGTTTAGCTGGTACTCCAGAATGGGTATGGTATCACAATTCATTGCCCAGGTGACTGGTGAGTGGTCTCCGAGTTTTATCTTGACTCTGACCATACTCTGCATTAACACAGCACTAACTTTTAGCTGTTCCCCTACACTGGTGTCAGAAAAAGACCCAGAACAACTGCTACAGATAGGAGTGTTGAAGTCCAGCTGAGTTGCATGAGTGATGTCCACATCTCTGCCCAGCAGTACCCACACCAGGTTCTGATGGGGATTTAAGCCAGTAGCCTGAAACATGGTGCTTCAACTCTGTCTCATTACTTCTTCTTTGCCTTATCAACTCTGGGGTGCTGTGATCTGCTCTGGATGAATAGTGAGAGGAGACAAGTCTTAAACAGAGGTTCATTTGGGAAAGTGTGGAGTATCTGGGGGTGCAGAGGTGGCTAGGGCTGCACCAACGCAGTGGAGTTGAAGCCAGCATGCCTGAGAGCGAGGCCATCATGATGGTGCTTCCCTAAGTCCCTGTTATCCGCAGAGGCACGGCTGGTACTGTGAACAGTCACACGGAGATTAGGTCCTTAAAGAGCCCTGCTTCAACCGAACAGTTTGACTACAAAAGCTCAGCATGTAATCCCAGTGGTGTTGGCCGATCCCACTGATTTCTTCCTCCTGCTGTCCATTCCTGAAGGATCAGAGCATGGGTAAGGCTTGTGGCCATTATGTGCTGCTTGATCCCAAATGGTCGGTTTGTGTGGTGTTGTGCTGCGTGCAGTGCTTGGGCTCTGCTCCCAGAGTCCCTTCTATGTGATGCTGCAGATAGCAAACCCAGGATGAGTTTGCCAGGAGAAAGCAAGAGCCTCTGGGGTTGGACATTTCAGCCCATGCAGTAGCACTTTAGTGCTCAGGCTGGTGGGAAGTTCAAAGCCAGACATATAGATGAGCCTTTAAGGAGGGCTTAGAAGGTCATCCAGGTATGGCAGAGATGATGGTGCTTTAGGTCAGCTGTAGGAAGGAAAGCTCTTTCCTCCCTGTGAGGCAATCTTCTTTCATAAACCAGTGGACTTTCAAGACAGAGAGTTGTCTTTGGAGGGAATGTTGCTCCTTCCATTGTAGGGGAAGGTGTTAAAAGATGCTCCTGCTAATGCAGAAACCCTCCAAATCTTGCTCTGATGGTGCAAGACTTGCAGCCTTATTCTAATGCCCTGTTTCTTCCTTCTGCTCCGTTTCCTCCTCCCCTCTGGGCCTATTTGTCTCCAAGCCCTCCTGCAGCTCCCCTGTCCTCTTTGTCCCTGTTGTGCTGTTGGACTGTACAAGGCAGCCCGGGAAGTCTCTTGCTCTCCTCTCCTGTTTCTTCAGCAGTCATTTTTATTTCTCAGTGCATCTGGTGCCCTTGCAGATGAAGAGGTAATCACGGTTACCTCCCCTGCAGGCTTTGACTCCCTGCTGTGTCAGTCCTGTTGCCTGTAAAACCTCGGTGATGTGCTGCAGGGTGGGAGCTGGAGCAGGACAGGCAGGCTGAGTGACTCCAGTGCTCGGAGCTGGAAGGCCATCAGGGTTGATAAAAGCAAGACAGGGATGTCTGAAACCTTCTCTGAGCTGCAAGGGACGACCTCGAGGGAAGAAGGTGGGGGTGACTCTGAGGAGGAGCAGTGCAGCTCCCCAGGCCACTTTCCCATAGGACCGGGGAACTCGGGGATGTGGCAGGAACCCTGGCCACTCATCACTGCCAGCTCTGTCAGCATCTGCTGGCTGGCATGTCACAGCAGGGTGCAGATTACCCCGCACAGCCCACGTCATGCTTGTCATCAGAGCCCACTCAAACTGCTCTGCGCCATCCTTGGGAGAGTTGGGGAAGGGGGTGGAAATCCCTTGGGAGCTGAGAGACAAATGGGCAGGATCACTTTTAGCTAGCGATGCAGAGGTGGGATGGGCAAGCTGCCGGGAGGCAGGAGCTCGGGAGGCATCAAGGGCATCACAGCTGCAGCAGCCCAGCACAGAGCAATTGGAATGCAGTCTGGGTGTTGCTGAGGCTTCCCCTGGCTGCCTGGGGTTTTTCCACCAAGTCTGGTGTATTTAGACTGAAAACTCTTCAGGCTGGAACTGTCTCATTTTGTGTTTGGGTCGTAATTGGAGCAAGACCCTGAGCTGTAGCATTGATGAGTATTTGTATTCCCACAGCCACAAATCCCCTGCTGCGGCCTTGTGCGATAAAGCACAGATTGAATTAAGAGGATTTTCATTGTTGTTTTGTGTTTCTCTGCATGGGTTTTTGAAGTGTCCACAGTAATATAAAATCTTTAGAAGTCTTTACTTGGAAGAGAGCTCACATTCGGTGGGACAAAAACACTACTGAAAACTGGGGTTTTTTTCTGTTTTGATTGTGCTAATTCTTGGAGAATGAGTTAAGCATCCTTTCAGTGCTTAGCCCAATCAGGGGAAAAGTGTTAGCACTTTCCTTGCTTTGTCCTTCTTGGCCTGTATCAGAGGCACTTAAAGAAAAGTTTGTGCAGGGATTTCTGCCGGGGCCCTATCAGAAGTCCATCTATCTTGGTTTAAAACAGAGCATTTTTCCAGCGAGTGTTGGAGTGTTCGCTTACGTAGGCACTGGTCCTGCTGCATTCCAGACTTGCTAATGACCCTGGAGCTTCTTTGCAGCTACTCCTCTCACATGGCGGAGAGACTGCAGATGTCCTCAAGAAAGGTCACTCTTCCTTGCAGAAAAAATCCCGCCAATCCCTCCTACCCCCATCTATATAGGGCCTATCCCACCTAAAAACAAATGAACATTTGCATTGCAGCTGACTCATCCTGACTGTGCCCAGTGAGGGCAGTGAAAGGTCTTTTTCTTGCTGCTCTTTTAGGAAGGGATTGTGCTGCATCTGAAGGTATCTCTTGTCAGTAGCCAAAGCAAAATACTTGAGGTCAGGTGTCTGCTGCCTAAGGAAGTCATGTTGTTTAAGATTGCTTTCTAATAGAGAGCAACCTTCAAAAGGTAACCCATGCATTCCTCCTCATCAACAAAAGGTTGAGCATCTCAGACGGTCTGTACTGCACTGGTGAACGGGACAAGGATAAGCACCTCAGGGCAGGAGTTCGGAAAGCAGAGCAGCAATACAGAAAAACCTCATGGTAATTTGATCAGTTGGCTTTTGTGCATCAAGTCTGAATAAGCAAGCACATCCACATGGATATGCTTTAGTTGCTTCTGCCTCCCCCAGCTTTTCTCTTGTGCTCTCAAACCTAAATAAGCGAATCTGGTGATTGTTAAGAACATGAACTCCAAAACACCAAGCCAATGAAAGGAAAGCCCTGATCAGTTCCATTCCTGTTGGTCAGCTGGGACAGATGGATGAACAGACACACATATATGCACATGCAGGACACATTCTTTTCTTAGCTCTTCTGACAGTTACACCAGTGCTGCTCAGAGGAGAATTTAGGTCAGGCTAAAAGTTGTATCCCGCAGGAGTAAGTGGATACATCCACCTAACTAGGCATACAACCTTTTCAGTGTCCTGTCCTACAGCTCTTGTTACAGTGAAGGGAACAGATCTTATCAGTGGCTACATGGAATTAACCTCTCAGCAGCTGAAATCATGGTTTCTACAAAATGCATAATCCGTTAATCCCCATTCCTGGCATCACATGGAGAAAGCAGACCACTCTTGCTAGATTTTGGGATCTTTGGGCTGTATGTTGGTGTAGAGACCTAGAGACTCTGAATTTTGGCTGTCTAGGTCAGTATGGAATGCAGGGTGAGCAGAAAGCCTCTTTGAGCAGTCTGGTTTGCAGTGTCTGTGTTAGCTTACTGTTCCTGGGAAGGGTTTGTTACTTGAGTGTGGAGTGTTACTTGAGTTAGGGACAAGAGCATGGATCTGCTTTGGCTGAGTGTGGTTGGGAGTGTGAATCTGCACAGACCCTCACGAGACTGCGTAACAGACTGTGGGAACAGGGATCTGTGAGGACTGTTGTAATTAGAACAGGTAGAAGTTTTGCTCTGGCCAAGGTTGTTGTAATAAATCCATTGTATATTAACAGGTTTTCAGATGTTGGTGCAGAACTGGGCATCGTGTTCATTAAAGCTGGTTGTCTGTGTGGCACTTGTGACTAGTGCATGTGAACTGCACCTAAATATGTCTCTCTAATTGCAATTTTATCCCAGAATTGTTATTCCCAAATTCTCCTTTTGCCCATAGAGATGTCAGTGTATTCTCTTTGGAATTGTGAGCCCATTGTGTTTACCTTCATGGAGGTCTGTCCTGTTGCCACCACAGCTTGCTATGCTTCTCCATGGACTCAGCTCCTAACAAACGTTTACACTGCTTTAACCTCCCTTTCACTTGAGATGGTAGCAAATACTGGTCGCATATCTGCTTTCTAGTGCCAGGTGCTGCCTAAAGAGCACTTCTGAAGGTGTTTTTTAAGAGAAAAATCCCCTCTGCGGCTTAAATGTGCATGTGTTACTGGCTGTAATAAACAACTCACTAAATAGATCAGTCTGCAGAAGCTGACAGAGGTGGAATATTTGCCTAAGGCAAGGCAGGCTTTCTTTTTATTTTTGCTTGGATTTTTTTCTTTCTTTCTTTCTCTTCAAGGCTTGCTGCCTCCTAGATGGAGGGCTATGATTCAATGTCACTTGGCCTGAATGTCCTCTTTGGAAGCCAAGGCCCATGTGAGATGTGTGGTCCTTGCCTGCTGTGCCTAGCAGGCTGCAGGAACTCTCTTGAAGGTCCTTTTTGTATCTGCATCTTTAATCCTTTGACCAACAGCAAGTTCATTTTACTGTGGGCATGAAATGTGAGGCCTGGCATGGACCAGAAAGCTTTGGGATCCTTGTTTGGAGATGAGCGAGAGTGTGTGAAGTTGGTGGCACACAGTCAGCCCTTTTCTGGTAGCTTCTCTGCAAAGCCAGAGCAGAGGGGAAATGTGCTGGTGTGCACAAATATGCCTGGCACATGTAGCTGAAACAGGAGCACGAGGGCAAAGCTTGGTCTTTGGTGAACTGAACTGTAGCCTGAAAAAGTAGCTGGGGACATCAGTGGGCCATCAGGGTGAGGAGCAAGGCAAGCTGGCTTTGCTGTCTGCTGTGGGGCAAATCCTAGCCAAGAGCGGAAAGGTGTCCTGTGCCTTGGAACATCAAACCCCTGGCCCTGGCAGATGTCAGGGAGCAAATCCTGTGGCGGCAACTGAGGCCATCACCTTCCTGTATTGCTGTATCTGCTGTTGCCCTGCAGTCACCTCCTTTGTTGGTTTAAGCTATTGCACAGAGAGACTGTCATGCCATGTTCCTACACATCTTGGTGTTTCCACCTGAGGTGTGGAAAGCCGGGCTGGCAGAACCCAGCCACATCCTTCCCTGCTCAGGGTGCTGCTGCATCACCCCCTGGGAACCCCACAGTAAAGGCTGAGGCACATCCTGCACGGTTTTTTTTCCAGGCTGAAGATTCTCCCTGGAAATTGTTAGTCCAGATGGAATTAATTTTTTTTTAGTTTTTTCATCGTGTTTTGACAACTGGGGATCTGTTCGTGCCCATTAAGCTGTTGCTTTCTGAGCAAAGCAACAACACAGAAATTGGGCTAATCCTCAGTTGGTAAATGGTTGTATTCTGCCAAATTCTTAGAAAAGCCCAACCAAACCTAGCCACCTCTGTATCTTTTTATTTGCAATTTCATTTTGCTTTCTGAAACACAGTGAGAATGAGGTTTTCTGGGCATGACTTTGTCCTCTGCAGAACAGGAGGGAGGGTTTGGGTCAGACACTTAGTTATCAATCTCTGCTCTTCCCTATTTGCCTTTTCCCTTGTGTAAACTTGAGGTGTGACGCTGCTGGAGATGGTCACATGTCCGATATTTGTATTCATGAACACAGTACTTTAACATTTATTCTCCTGGGCTTTAATGTACTTTGCTTGGTTCTGTCTACGTGTGGTTTGCCTGCTGCAATTGTAATATTCAGCAGACACTGCAGGTAGAGGAAGGTCAGAAGCATCAACTTTCCATATGACCTTGACAGATTCAGCTGGTGAAAGGTATAGAATTGGATTATGTGATTTACAATGAAAGGATGGTTTAAGGGACAAGAGAAACTGCACTTGCTATTTTCAAATGCTGGCCTGGTGTAATAGCAATCAGGAGGGACAAAATTGAGGGAGACGGAAGGTAGAAGACATATGTGAAGTTTAATTTTGTTTGTTTTTCTGTGGGGTTTTGTGGTGTTTTTTTAATACAGTACTTGTGCAATATTGTTCCAGAGAGCTGTCATGGGCTTTTTTTGTAATTTATTATAGAAGAAAAATCAATGACTTGACAGTGTTTCTATCTTCTAGGTAGAATTGATTTTTTTTTTTTACTTAGAAATAGTCCCACATTGAAACCCACAGGAATATTAACATTGCTGGATGTCACCTACTCCACATCCTGCTGGGTACATGCAGTGGTCCCAGGGCTAAACATGCTCCTAAATGTGCTCTCTTTACTGGGCACTAAATGCCTTCTTTTGTAATTGTTATTGATCAGTTCCTTCAGCAGGTCTGTGGCCGGGCAGGCCTGTAAAATCTTGTCTTGGAGAGAGCCTCTTTTTGATACTATATTAAAGAAGCCTATTTTATTTAACATTCCTGAACCTAGGAGAGTAGTGGAATAATACTTGGAAGACATTAAAAATGCTCAGTTCAGAACTCTAAATGATGATACTTCTACTCTGTTTAAACCTCATTTCAAATATGTGGTGGTAACAGACTGATATGGTTCACAAATGTAGTGTAATCAAAATGTATTGGTGGATACAAAAGAAAAGAGCTTGATGAAGTCTTTATTCCTGTCTTTTGTGGCAGGAGATTGCTATTATTGGAAGTAGTAATCTCTCAGATAAACATGTTTTTCTGCTCTGTGGCTCTTCAGCTCAAAAAATACACTTTGACAGTACCATACTCTTTTAATATATATTTCTTGGACTTGGTAAACACTGTCCATTGCTTGGAGCAAGCTAAAATGTTCCACAAACCAAAAACATTAAAATCAATACACTTTTTTCATTGAGCATAACAGAGCATGCCATTGGCCTCAAAGAAGACAGCTTGGCAGGGGAACAGAGCTGGAAAGAGTTGTCAAGATGTAAAAATATAATGAAGGAGCTACAGGGCTTTTCCCCAACAAAATAACTGCTCTCAGTTTTTAAGAACCTTCAAGTATAACAAGCAGCTTGGAATGAAAATCCTGCATGAAAGCAGGAGGACAGCCATGACCTCTTTGTGCTGTCCTGGGGAAACTCAGTGGAACATTGCTGTATTCAGCAATGTGCAAAACTTCACTCACAGCAGCTCTCAGTTCCCTAATTGCCAGGTGAATAAGGATTTGGGAATTTAGGCTAGTGTCTGTGGCTGCTTAGAGTCTACTGGAATGCAGTAGTTGCATGTCCCCCCTTTTCCTAATTAAAATATATTTTAAAATGTCAGGGTGTTAGTACTTGTGTTAATACTTGGGCTCTGTGGTAACAAGCCATCGATTCTTTCTGGAGCTGGATTTGCCTGCTGAGGTCAGTGGTTTGAAGTGATTGACAATGGCTGTGAGTGGCTGTCACCAGTTAAGGTGCTACCAAAAAGGGAGATGAAGACATAGAAACGCTGCTCTCTGCTTCGTTTTTGTCTCTTGCTCTGGTTTGAGCTGTGTAACAAAAACAAGCTTGACAAGCATTTTGAGGCTGCAGATTTTAAGCGAGTCCTAGATAAGCATGTTTGAGTTCCAGCAGAGCACATCTGATTTTGCAAACCTCCCTGTCTAAGTGCTTTGCACTTTTACACAGACTGTTTGAAAGGACTGACATGTGCAGTAGGGCTTGGCCACGCTGTGCATCTGTTTGTTGCCAGCATTTGCAACTGATCACTCTCTTACCCTGGTGTGAGGGAAGCACTGTGATGTGCTCAGTGTACATTTTTAATATATTGGTGAAATTGTTCAGCTGTTAAACCGTTTGTGCCACGTGGTGGGAAGTGTGTCCCCTGCTGGGGCCAAGTGCTGCTGTCCCTCATCTGCCTTTTGGTGGTGACCTGTCCAACTATGCAATAAGTAGATGACCAAAGCCCTGTCAGCTTGGCCATGTGCCACAGGGGTTGGTCATCGTGTGTTGGTGGCAAAGGGCAGCTTTCCAGTCCTATGATGGGAGAGAGCCTTCAAGCACAACACATTCACCCGAGCCAGTGGCGCGCAGCACAGCCCCTACAGCCTGGTTTGTGTCTGTGGTAGAGGTTGGCTTTCACAGACAAAGGCTGGAATGACAAACAAATGGTAGTGTTACAGGTCTTTAGCAGTGTTTTTTCAGCAGTCTCCTCAGCTGGCTGTTGGCAGCTTTTTTCCTGGACTTGAATATATTTTGCAAAAGTGATGCTGACATTTTTTCCCTTCTGTCCTTCTTTCCATCTTCCCTGCAAAGCAAAAACATCCCAGCAGAACAGTCACAGGGGGAGGCCAAAGAGCAGCATCAGTGTCTTAGAGCCAGGGATTGTTGTGTCTGCGTTGCATTCCTTGTGCATTTTTCTAACTCCCTGGACACAGAGCTAGACCCTACCTGGACTGAAGTGGTTGTGTTTTGCTTACCTGTTCTTTTTAAAGTTGCAGAGGGATATAACATTTTGAGTTTTTTAAGCTCAGACATTGGTTGGCTTCCCAAGGCTCTGCCCCACAGCTGTAGGGAAAGGAAAACTGGGTAGACTGGGACTGTGCAAAATGTACAGCCTCCCTTCAGTGGGGTGAATACAGAGTGTCTGCTTGGTGTGCTCCCAAGGGTTTTCAAGCTGCCTTGCACTTGCATGTGCCACTGAGCTTTGCTTTGGGCTCTCAGTTCAAAAGGATGTAAAACTCTTGCCATAGCTGCGAAATGTCACCTGTTTTCATTTGGAATCATGCAAAACATCAAGGTTCACTCAATTCAGTCAAAATCAAGTCTAGGCTTGCTCAGAAAGGGCTTGACCTAACGTTCATTGAAGCCATGAAATTCAGTTGCTGTTTTAGTGACAGGCTGGGGCTGCCTTGAGAGTGCTGGGAACATTGGTAGCCCTGGGAGCTTGTGATAGCTATTCTGGTTTTTCCACTAAAGCTGTGTGGAAAGGCAGGTCTGACTCTTGTCCTCTGTACCCTGACAAAAGACATGTCCCTTTTCACCTCAACAGCCCTGGGTCAGAGCTGACACGCTGCTGCTGCAGCTCAGAGCATTGTTCGGAAAAACATAAAATCTGCAAACGATTCTTGAGTGACTGCAGGGGAGCTGAGTTGGGCCAAAATAACACCTGGGGTGATTTTAGCAGTTTTCTTCTCATCTATCTGTGCAGGCTCAGGGAGATGGCTCTTTGGACCCAGAGGTGGGAATTTCAAAGTTAGGCAAAACTCATCCTAGAGATGTTATAAAACTGTGGTTTGTGCTTTTTATGGGCTGTTTGAATTCTATTTCCAGCAAATTCCGTATTCATGAACTGTACCCTTTCTTGGCTAGAACATGCATTTCACAGACTGTATCATCCATAGCTGGAAACTACCAGATTAACCTTAACTCTAGCATTTTTATTCACACACACTGAAATTGAAACGTCTCTATGGTAGGAAGTCTAAGTTGCTTCCCTTGCCTTCGAGGCTGATTGCCG
This sequence comes from Eulacestoma nigropectus, assembly GCA_013397775.1. Taxonomy (NCBI): domain Eukaryota; kingdom Metazoa; phylum Chordata; class Aves; order Passeriformes; genus Eulacestoma; species Eulacestoma nigropectus. The sequence continues at coordinate 398,730 of VZTE01001947.1, forward strand.
TCTGGTAATACTAACTAGAAGATACATTTTGCTTTTTCTTTCCATCTATGATCTGTTCACAGTAGGATCCTCACCATAACAGCAGTCTGTGGGCTCTCTGTAAATGGGTGTTACACCTGCATTTGAAAAATGTCAGCAGCCAGCTGTGCTGTATTTTTTATTGCTGTTACAAGTAACTTTAGACCACCAGCTTCTTTGTACCCAATATTGTATAAGCAGGGCTGCTGGTGTAGGAGGGGTGCAGAGCACGGACTCTCCAGAATCCCAACATCTGTCCTGAGAGGAGCGGAAAAAGCAGTAGAACTGGAAAGCCTTTGAGATTAGTTATTTCAGAGAGGGAGGATGAGGTGTTGGCATTGGGTTTGGGAGTCTTTGACGCAGCACAAATCCACTTCCAAACAAGACAGGGAACGAAGCATAGGATAAACTTCTATGTGACTATCCACAACAGCTTGGAAAACTGAGTTCAGTAGCAGTCTGGAAGGATGTGCTTGGCACGACTGTTCAGTTTTGTTTTGTTCTGATGGCTTGAATGATGGAATAGAGAGAGTACGCTTAAAAAGCATACTCTGAGGGTAGGGTGCTGTGAGCTGGGAGGAACTACAGATGCTCTTTAGAGGACCAGATGTGGAGTTGCAGGTAGTCTTGACAGGTTGGAAAAGTAATCCATAAAAAGGCAAGTGAGTTCAGGAAAAGCAGTATGAAATAACAGCGTTGGACTGAATCAGCTGCCTCATACAGGATGCAGCATAGCTGGGTCTGGAGTAGTTCTGGAAAAGGCTTGTTGAGAATGAATCAAAGAATGTCACATTGTTAGTAGGAAAGAAAATCCCATGCAGGGATATAAAAGCAGTAGTGTCGTCTGCAGGACGTATAAAAAAATGTAAGAAAATGTAAGAAAAAAATCTGTGTACCTGCACAGCACTGGTCAAGGCTTAGGTGGAGCACAGTGCCCTGTGCAGGTACCCACAGCAGCAGGGACTGGGGGAGTAGCCTAAGGAAAAGCTTGGAGACTGTGCTGGGAGAGTTGAAACAGGATGGTTTGCATAGTCTGGAGCTGAGAGTTTTAAGGAAGGGGGGCAGATGTGGCCACGGCCTTTAAGTATGGGCCCTTCCTCAAGGAGGAAGGGAGTAATTCCTGTTCTGGCCTTAATCAAAAGTTTTAGGTTTCTGTTGCAAGTGGAGCAAAACTGCAGTTGAAAATCAGCTGTGAGGAGACTGATCTGTTGGAGTCTCGTGTCTGGGAAATACACAAGTAATGGATACAAAGAAAATAGGTGATCTGTGTGGGCAATGGGGAGATATATCACTTCACTACATTCTTCTAGACCTGCTTTTTAGGATGCTTGTAGGTGGGCTAACAGCCTTCCATGAGAACATATTCAAGGAGTGTTTTGTACATAATTACACTTTAAAACTTCTCTCTGAAAATGAGCTGCTTCAACACTGCTAGGAGGAAAGCATTGCTCTTAAGCAGAAGTTACCTGATGTATTGGGCCAGGGTCAATGTTCAAGAGAGGTTGCAAGGTTGCAATTCTCAGTGACTCAGATGGCAGCATAATTTCTGAAATTTCATTATCCTGTAGAAAGGACTTGCAGATAAGGTGTGTTCAGGGCTGGCTTTGAACTGCAGCAAGTGACAGCTGGGCTGTGTGAACACCTATCTGAGATGTAACACTCGCTAATGATCAGACTGACTTGTCAGATCCAGCCTCCTTTGTTTTCCAGTTGAAAACATGCTATTTCCATGCTATTTGATGTTGGTTGCCAGTGGAAGGTGTTTGATCCAGCAGTGAGATGGACAGCTATCTCCCTTCCTCCAACACAGCTCTCTACCTGTGTGGAAAGAGAAGCACGGTGCAGCATTGAAGGTGGCTGGATGAGCCATGCAGTGCACTGGAGATGGCAGGATGTGCCACTCAATCCAGCTGGCATTCACTTGCTCAGCCCTGGAGCAGGTTGCTTACGGACAAACTGCAGTGAGCACAAAGCACTTGAGTAGAGATGGTGCGTTGGTGGTTTGCTGTCCTGGAAGGGTAACTTTGAAGCTGCAAGTCCTTATAGGGTGGGTGAAGGACTTAGAGCTTGGGCATTACCAGGTACCAAATCTACCTCCCAAGACCTCTCTCTTCTTAGAGGGCAGATTGCAGTAGGGGTAGACCTGGAGCAGCATGTGCTGCTCAGTACATGTTCTTAGCTGTGCTGCATGGACACAGGGATGCAACCCTGAACTTCCCGATTTTTGCCTCCCGCTGTTGCAGGACAATTCATGCTCTATGGCAGTTCTGCAGCGTGCCCTGCAAATGAGGGGCAGAAACCATGGTGGTTGAGGTTGTACTGTATATGAGAAAGCCACGCAAGGCTGTGGCAGGAGTGAGGATCCACAGCCAGGAGAGAGCCTCTGTGTGCATGTGGTGAGTGGGATGGAAAGCAGAGAGTGTTTCATGCCTCAGCACTGGAGCGACAGGCACTGAGTAAGCAGGGCCAGCACATCTCTGAATATGCCTCCCCACTGAGTTCCTCTTGGGGAGGTGGAAATCTGCCGCTTCATGCAGAGAAAAGTTATGTAGACCAGCTGTGTTTTGGTGCCTGGTTTTGTGCAAAACACGGAAATCCTTTCCTGCCTGGTCTCTTTTCATTCTTTTTGCTGTCAGTCATTGCACATGTCATCAGTGTCCGTGGAAAAGACTGCACAGTCAGGGCACCAACCTCTTGCAGCCTCCAGTGTGTGAAAAGCCACATTAGCATGAAGATTTTCACATGAGAACTGCTTATGATTGATGGGACATAGTGTGCAGTTATTAAAACCAGAAATGTGTGTCTGGAACCCCTCACGGGTGTCTGGGATTAAAGAGACCATAACAAACTACATTACTGGTGCACACATGAGCAAGCATTGGGGTTTGTGCTGGAAGCCTTGTTTCTGCAGCACAGTTCAACTCACTTCAGCAGCCAGGGAGGAGAGAATTTGTGCAGCATTCTTAGGGAAGGTTCATCCAGCCTGATGCAGTACCCAGAATGCTCTTATTTGCATCCCTCCGAGCTAGGATGTAGATGACGAGGTGCAAACTGCACACAGGCAGGTGTAATGCAGGTTTTTTTACTGGATTTCAGTGTGCTGCCATCAGTGCTGCACTCCAAACAGCTGGCTTTGTTGCAGTGCAAGCGCTGTCACGTTAGCTGGTGTCAGATGCCAGCCATTTACAGTATATGCCATCACAGCATGAATTAAGTTGGCAACACAGAGTCAATCACATGCCAGCAGCCTACTGTAAAGATGGGGGAGTGTATGGGAAGAAATGGGGAGAAGATACTCTTATAAAATCCTTTAATGATTTATTTTTAATATCCATTTTTCAAGCCTTGGAAAGTGCAGTCCATATGCTTTTTTCTCCTGGCTGTAGTTGGCAAAGCAGCTGATGAATATGGTCCTTCAGACTCCTTCCATTTTGCGAGGAGCCAGAAAATACAGCTATATTTAGCATGTTACCAAGGCCAGCAGCAGTCTGTTACTGGGTGGTGATTCCCTGGCTGCAGGCTTGTGTACCACCCGGGACAGGGTGGGAATGCGCCTGTCCTGGAGTCAGTACTTGGGCTAAATTGACAGCAGCAAATTTCCAGTTACAGGAGGATGGCTGCGCTGGTGCCAGCAGGCTCAATGTGCTGCTTACCAGCACAGATCAGTCTCTGAGCACCAGGCCCCTTCCCAACACATGCAGTGACCACTCCAGGTGCTGTGATACGGAGCTTTTTAGTGCAACACTCAGCTTGGAGAATGTTTCAGTTGATTTTCTGTGCACAGCCCTGCAACTGTCCTGTGCCTTACGGTGAGCTTTTGGTAGGCTGGAGCCACAGCTAGTCCCTGCAGGAAAACTCTGCCTTGTAGCATAAATATGCTCATCTAGAACTTGAGGGCTTGACTCCTGTTGTATTTTCTCATGTTGTATTCCTAGGCCACACAGGTATAAAGTGGAGTTGTCCTTATTTATCCCCAGCCTGGTATCCACACAGCAGATTTGCTACCAGTTCCCTGTTGCTTTCCCTGCTGTGTTGCAGCTGGTACTGAGGAGTTAAAAATGGCAGTTCCTTTGTCCTTCTGGCAGCTTTTGTAGAGCTGAAATTGGTCTTGAAGAGTGTGTGTGTTTCTGGGAAGTACCAAGAACTGTGGGTGTTGTGATGGAAGAGTAGAAGAAGGGCTCACCCCTAGCAGTGTTGGAGTTAAGGGGGTACTAGTGGTGCCCATCATTATAGAGCAAGACATCTTGAAAGTTGTTACATAGCAAGATGTCTAAACTGGGAACATTTTGTGTCACTCTGTCACATCATCAGTTCCAAAAATTCATCTGAGAGATGAAGAACTTACTGTGGTGCTGGAGACTGCAGCTCAACTCAGCTGTGGCTTCCAGTATACCCTGGTGAAACACAGTGGTTGGTGGTGCTCAGGATCAAAATGTTGGTAAGGAAGAGTTAGACCAAAGGTATGGGTTTGAATCTGAGTTGTAGCAGTGATTAATTTAGTCTTTCTGAGCCCTTGAAGGCCTGACTGACAGCACTTCACAGCCTTTGCTCTGCAGCAGCATCTGCACAGCTCTGTCTCTTACAGATAAGTGTCCTTGAAACCAGTAGCACTGTGTAGGCACTGGTTTCAGCTTACAGGCTCTGTGTGTAAGACCAAGGCCTCATGCTGTATGGCGGCTGGTGGCTTTTTATTGGTAGTAAAAGTGTTCTGTTTGTAGAACCCCCTGTTGGAATTAAACAAACTGCTTTGAGAGGAAAAAAAAAGTAGAACAAAACTTCACACCAAGCTGGGGTTGCTGATATCAATGATATTCACAATTTCAGTTGAAATAGCAAAGTCCTTCTCAAGTTGACTTCAACTGTGTAAGTACTGTTTACAAAAAATAGTAGTTCTTTTTTTCATCTTCTCCATTCCTGCAGTGTAGAAACATCTACACAAATTTATTCCAAAGTTGATAGAAATCAGTGTTTTCCCAACCCAAAGCACTTGTGCCAAGTTACAGTCAGGAGAAATTTCTAAGGCTGATGTGTAAGCCTGTGGAGGCTGGAGCTTAGAATCGAGCAGCTGCCTGACCATGGACAGCCTGTGGTTCCGTGGGGTCTGCTTCCAGTCAGCAGCAGCCCTGCAGAAGCTGTAGAGGTGGGGTGCTGCAGATATGCTCTGAGGCAGAACCCTGGTCTCTTGCTGAGTCCCAGGTGATGGGAAGGGCTGTAGAGAGGCCTGGTCCCGTGCAGCCGTGAGAAGGATGACCCAAACCTGTCTAGTGCTGATGAGTGTTCTCCTTGCAGAATAATGCGGTTATTTCCTTTGTAGTGGAACTGGGTGTCTGAGCACCAGCCAGCTGTGTTGTGCCATTTTACCTTCACTTCACATAGATGTGAGAAAGTGTCTGGTGATGAAGATTCATGTCCTCAGGGGCAGTGAGCAATTAACTTACTGCTGGGGATCTGGGGCTGTTGGATTGCTGAGAAGCCAAAACAATAGCATTAAAAGCATCTTTCTTTTTGAGTTGGGTTTTTGGGAGCCACGGGGCTCTTTCAGGAGCAGGGCAGAGTTTCATTCCACAAGGCCAGGCTGCTAAAGTTTGGAAGTGGGTTCTTTTTCCTGTCCACTTGGTTTAGCCCATCACTTCTTGCATTTAATTATTTGCCTTTTGTTTAACTCTGATCTCCTTGGAGCAGATAAGAGAGGAGCCTGTTTTCATGACACATGTCAAACAGCCCCTTTTAAGCTGCAGTCAAGCTCTGCAGCCCTCTCCCCAGTGAAGCTGTTGTCCCCACCAGGAAGAGGGGCAGAGAAAAGCTTGGAAATCTCAGGCTGCTCTGCAGCGACCTGGCATGCTGGTGAGCCTGGCTGGGGATTCAAAACCAGCCCCTGCAGTGGGTCACAGTGGACTGTCCAGTGATTCCACCTATATATTTGCAAAATCATTAAAGAATCCCTAGGAGAGTATCCTGGATGCATCAGGGGCTCATCCCAGGAGGTTCCCACCTGAGCCTTGGGTGCAGTGGTATGTAACAGCTGTATCCTTGTGGACCTGGTTCTGGGGTTACAGCTCTGCTGCCCGTGATCCTGCTAACAGGGGCAGGTACATGGGGTCATCTGATATGCCCCTTTTGGAAAGCAAATTTAATTACACTGAGACTGAGAACTCTGTGTCCAGCTCTTGATGAGAATGCCTGGAACAGGCTGGGTAATGGGTGGTCCTGTGCCTTTGATGGCTGCAGGAACCATTTTTAATTACCTGTCATGGAACAGCTCTGTGGCTTCTAGGTCTGGCCTTATTTTAATAGACTCTGAATAGCTCAAAAGAATTTCTTCCTCAAAAATGTTTTCATTTTTGTATAGAAGTTTTATAAATAAGCATAAAGTTACATTAAGTATTTTATGTATTCTGTATGCCTCTTGTTTCTTGAGGAAGAAATTCAAAAAAGGGGGAAGAGAAACCTTGTTTTTCAAGAAATATTTTGTCTTAATGACAACATTTGTTACTAGCTTTCTTATTCAGTGATGTATTGATATTTATCTTCCTATGTCTACTTGCAAACACTGCTAAAGTAAGGCACAGTTTATACGTGTTTTTTAAGTGAAGACCTCAGTTGATTTGCAGGGATAACATCAGTGATCTTTTGCTTTTTAGGAGCCACTGGCATGGCCAGTGCTTATGTTTATTGCAGGGGAGAAGGAGTCAGTGATGGAACATGCATCACTTTTGACAAACAAAAGCATGAAGGGGGAAAATTTTCAGTTCTTCCTCCTGTAACTGCCAGTTCTCAGCATCTCGGGGTACCTGCATGTTGTGGATCAGAGGTGCTGCCTTACAGAGCTGTCCTCTTAAAATTTTATCCAGTGCAGCTGGGGAAGTGGTGGAGACAGTTTTGTTTCTTGCTGTCTGGTAGTCAGGGTCAGTAAGTGGTCTGGTGTTGGGAAGGAGGGGAAAAGCAACCCACACAAGGAAATGGAATTTTTGTTGTTGTTTTTGTTTTGAATTGTTGCCACTAGCTTCTGAAAGTATTGGTGTTAGATTGTTTGGTGTTTTTTCTTAAAACAATCATTTTAACATCAGGAAGCCTGACTTTTTGGTTTAGCTTGATAGTATTCGGTTAGTGTTACTGCAGGAGAAGTCATGTAGCTCTTCTCTTCACCTACTATATAAAAATCACAAAAGAGGCACAGTAGCTACCAAGCCATCTCTGCCTTGATGATCGTGTTGTTCCAGTAACCCAAACAATCCTTAATTAAATTTCTCCAGCTGCCCTGGGTGTTACATTCACTGAAATGCTGTTCCATTATGTTTTTTAGGGCCGGTGTACCCGAGAGAACTGCAAATATCTCCACCCTCCCCCACATTTAAAAACACAACTTGAAATAAATGGACGCAACAACCTGATCCAGCAGAAGACGGCCGCAGCCATGTTTGCTCAGCAGATGCAGTTCATGCTACCGGGCGCACAGCTACAGCCAATTGTGAGTTACAGCCACAGATCCATTGGGTTCACACTGCTCCCTCTTCCTCCCTTGTTTGTTCACAGAGGTCACAGCCCTGTGCCTGAGCTCAGGCCATTGTCTGTGCTGCCCAGAATTGAGCAGAATCTTCCAGAGGGGTGTCTGATGCTGCCTTTGCATCTCCTTGCAGGCTGTGTCTCTCTTTTCCTCTGATAACTGAGGAGCTGTGAGATTCAGAGCTTCAAGTGAAAGGGTTTTACCACCAGGTGCTTATTGGACCAGTCGATTTATATACATCCCAGAAGTTCTGAGTGGCTCAATTCCAGTGGATCCTGTTTCAGATATTTGTTTTACACTGAGATGATGCTGACTCCCTTGGACTAGTTGTGTTGCATCATTGGACTAAAACTGAGGAAGATGAATCCTGTCTAGACTTTAATACTTTTTATGTCTGGGAGTGAGACCCATTTCACTGCAGTTGTCCCAGCAGAGAGTTATGCTAATGTCACAGCCCTGTCACTTGTTTTTCACAGTAATGGTTATTTAGAGTAAGAGCAGGAAGGATTTGCTTCTCTTCAGGTAGGAAGGGAAGCCTGTGGGAGACAGGTGTTTGCAGAGCAGGTAGTTCAGAGAAGCCTTCACTGCCTGTCCCTGCTTTGGCTTGTCAGTTAAAACAGGTTTCAGGCTGGAGAACCCTGTTATGCCAGGGAGAGGATGGCTTGTGTCTGCTGGTTGGTGTATCTGGGAGGGGATGACATTTGTCAGCTGAGTTTTAGTCTGTCATAATGTATATTTTAAGAACTGTCAGAGGTCTTGAAGCAGCTCTTCAGTGCTGATGTGAATAAGCTGCACTGAGTGTTAATTGGGAGTTCTCAGTTTAAAGTTGGGGCTGAGTATCTTTCCAGGGGCAATGTGCCCTTAGTGTGCTGTAGTTGGGTGAAGCTCCTTGTGCTGTGCCACACGGGAGGACTGGCCAGATCCCTCGGACAAGCTCTTCTAGCCTGAATGTGTCCAGTCTGTGAACCAGCCTGAACTTGGCCTCCTGGTGTCCCACCTACAGTGCCTGGCCTCTCTGCCCATGTGGGTCACAGCATCTGTCACCCTAGCTGTGAAAAACTCATGTGTTTCTGGTTTATTCTCACCAGAGAACAGTGAAGAATTCCCCCTCATTGGAGGCTGTTGTGATGTTTGATGTAGGAGCTTGTGATGGAGCAGTTTCAGCAGGGAAAGCTGGCCAGTGTCCCTTTGTGATGGTGGTCTGCCACCACACTGGAGTGTTTCCTCAGTCTGGCATATTCCTCCTGTGTTTTGGGGGCTTTTCCATGTTCGCTGTAACTCTGATCATCCTGAGTGTCTGCTAGTAGCTTTATCTTGGCACTGCCATATAAGCTAGGAAAATGCTGTTTATTCTTCCCATTTTGAAGATGGAAAAGTGAGAGAAAATTTGCCACAGAAAAGGACTTTAGTTGTGCTGTGCCTTAGGCTCTTATCTGCTGTAGTCTTGCACCTTTTTTTTGTGGAGTTTGAAAGTATGTCCACATCAAAAGGAAATCCTGAATTCCCACAAAATAGTAGCACTGGTTTCCAAGCCCTGTACCAAAAGCAAGCCCTTCCTGTTTGGAGTTTTCCTCTGGGGGGAAATTCATGGTGGACACTCTTTGGCTGGCTATTCAAAGCATCTTTGGGATTTCCTCTTTGGAAAATTCCCATCTTCCCACTTTGCAATCTTGCAGGTCCCGTACACTCCTAAATTTTACTCCTGCCTTTTAAATTGCCTCTGAGACTGAATGTGTTGGTTTGTCTGGTTAGTGCTCTCATTTCAGAGGTAACCTTATCTGATGAGAAAGGCCCCTGATTTCTAAATTGTGCCATGAGGGAGACATGGGCAAAGAAGAAAAATAAAAATTTGCTCTGCAGTGACTGCTCCCTTCCTGCTTTCCCACACTTTACTCAGACTAAACAAGTTCTTGGTCTGATTCCTGCTGCCCAACTTGCTCCACACCAATTTCAGGACAAACAAGAGATTGCTCTTTCAACTGCCTTTGATTTCCCAAAGATGCTGTCAGTGGAAGCTGGCTTTGAGAATTTTTTTCTCTCTAAATGAGAAGGGTGGGGCTTCCTTCTGGCTACACATGAAATTCGTCAAAGCAGAAAGTATTGTATCAGATGCAGCAGCAGAACAAATCCCATGTGATCAGAAAGCTGATCAACAGGATGCCTGCTTAATTGGGATGCTTGCCAGAGATGAGATTTGAAACAGCATGCTTAATAGCTCCAAACAATAGCTGAATGCTTAGACATTTTAAAGTGCAGTTTTACCAGGAGTTAAAAAAACCCAAACAAACCATCACCAAAAACCCCACCAAATCTGAACCAAACCAGCACTTGACATAGCAGCTTTTCACCAGGCTTCCTGAAATGGCCCTGAATGTGTCTATCTATGAGCTGGGCTCTGGCATTGATAGGAAGAGCTACTTTGGTCAATGTTGTGTCTGGTTTCTTAGATATGGTCACTTTGCGTCCTGTGTGTGCCAGTGCAAGACCACGCAAAAAGTGCTGCACCTTGGACCTAGTCCCCACCCTCTCCATCCTGCTTTATCCCTTTGCAGCAGTGTGGGACAGACTTTTGGAGCTGACCGTGGAGGTGCTTCAGCCCAGGGTCCACTTGACGTGGTGGAGCAGGGCACTGGTTTGCCCAGTGCTTCCCCATTAGTGCCTGAATAAGCTGTTGATGGGGCATGGCAGTGGTGACACACCTGCCACCACTCCTGCCCTGCAGCTGCCTCTGCTGCTGCCTAGGGAAGCTGTTTCCTCTCTTAGTTTTCAAGTTCTTCATCTTTTCTTCCTGTCAAGGTCTTTGCAGACAGGGCTATTTTGATAGTTCTGAGTCACCCATGCCCCTGAAGACAGCCCAGACTTTAACCCAGCCCTTTGTCCCCTCCTGGGGTAGCAGGATCCTGCTGCCACTCCTTGGTGCTGATGGCGGGGTTAAAGCAGAGGGTGAGCAACTTGCTTGGCCAGTGATGCTTGGAGCAAGTGCTGGAGCCAATTTCAACAGGTGCTTTGCACAGGCATTTGTTCTATGCAGCAAAAACCTGATTTATATCTCAGTCTCTAGTCAAAGGCATGCTAGGAATGAATAAACGTGTACCTTGGCCCACCCAGGAGCTGGTATCTGCCAAGAGACAATGCTGTGGGATGTTAACACCTGTCTTTTACACTACAGCAGCCCACAAATGAGAGATCCTTTGAGCTAGGAGTGTCTTTGCAGTCTAGTTGGGGAAATGAGCATCTGTGGTGGGAGGTAGCTGGATGCTTTGGCCGGTTGGATTCACTCCAGCATGCTCAGCCTTCATGTTGGAGGGTGGTTTTGCAGCCAGCCAGCCCCATGCAGTTACATTGGAGGGGAATGCAGGTTTTTGGGTGTTCTGACAGCATCAATAAACGTTTTTAATATCAAGGTTTTCAGTCTTATCAGTACGAGATCTTTAGTGTCTACTACCAGACTGTAAGCTGCCATTGTTTTTTGTGTGCTTTCCATATATAGCTGCTTAGCAGTGACCTGTCTCCCCTCCTTCAGGCTTTCAACACCTCTGTATTTACAGTGGCCCTCTCATTTTCAGGCTTTCCCTTTTTTAGCGTCTGAGGTAACTCAGAATCAACACTTCCTGGCTGAGACAGCACTTGTGTTTGACAAAACACCAACCGCTCCTCTGCCTTCCTCTTCACACCCACTCTGTGTTTCTTCTCTAGCTTTAGCACAATTTCTGCTAGGCAAATAGAATGCAACTTCTAGATTGTTAACAAAAACAGCTATTCCAGGTTCTGTCGCCACCACTGGTGACAAATGTCCCTCCCTGGGACGGTGCCTTCTCTCTGCTCACACCTTCAACCCAACAGCTTCCACGCTTGAGGTCGATGAGGAGCTCAGAGCTGTCAAAGTCCTTGGCAGCCCTCCCCCTGAGATGTGTTCTGACAACAGCCATTTCAGCTTTTTTTAATTATTACTATTCTTACAAGCATTTTAATACTCAGTAAACCAGTCTTGTGAGCTGCTACCAGCCTGAACCCTTTGCTGTTGCACTGTAACTTGTTTCCCTCTGCACCGGAGTTACTGGTAGTGTCTCTGTGCTGTGATTCATAAAAGTTAATTTGCAAGGAAACCTGTCTCTATATTTCCTGAATTAGCAAGAGCTTTAAGGGGGGGCAGCAGGAGTAAGTGCTGATACTTTCAATCCCTCTGTTTTGCCCTAGAGCACTCCAGCAATTAAATTGGGAGTTTGGTTTTTCAGTGTACAGCCATAATATTGCTGTCAGGTCTCCTGTCCCTCCCTTCCTCTTCCTCACACAGCTTTATATCAGGAACATGATGCCATTTGGTCTGGGATATCCCTTGGGTCAGTTGGGGTCAGCTGTCCTCTGTCCCCTCCCAACTCCTTGGGCTGCCCCTTATAGTCACCTCGCTGGTTGGGTGGGGTGAGAGGCAGAAAAGCCCTTGGCCCTGTGTAAGCACTGCTCAGAAACAACAAAAACATCCCTGAATTATCAGCGCTGTTTCCAGTACAAATCCAAACCCCAGCCCCACACCAGCTACTGCGGAGAAGATTAACTGTATCCCAGCCAAAAGCAGCACAGCTGTCACAAGAGGTGAACAGGAGGCATGTTGAGGAGGGCAGTGCTGTTTGGAGTAAAAAATACATTTGGGTTCTGGCTGCAAGGAGGAAATTTGCTCAAATTCCCTGAGGACATGGGGGACCTGCACTAGACATAGAGGAAAGAATTGGCTGGCAGCATCCCTATTACTGGTACTGATGTATGAGCCAGACTGGATTTCCCAATCCAAGACAGGCAGCCAGGTCTGGCAGTGAGCACAGCCCATCTTTTCCCCTCATCAGCCACAATAAATACAGAGCTCCCTGGTGCCAGCTCACAAAGGCGCAGTTTTCAGAGTGCCTCGCACACTCCAGACTTAAAACTCCAGCTCGTGTGTTTAGTATGTTGAGTGAGGTCTGCTTGTTCCCTGGCTGCACACCTGCTTGGCTGCTAGCGTCAGCCTCAGCCTGCGGGCAGGGTGTGGAGCACAACTGCCACTTCCAATCAGAGAAGCAGGCGCATGGTGCAGGCAGGCAGAAGAAGTGGTTGTGAAACCTCCGGAACACGGCAGCAGATGTCAGGGCACGGAAATGAGTGAACAAACAGCAGCAGCAATAAAAACTCTTCCTGCTCCTACAAGCATCCCTCTGCAGGTCTCCAGGGTCGCAAGTGGATCATACTACTCAGTTGTTCCTCATGCACATCTTTTCTCCACTTCCTTCAGCTTGGGTTTGGATCTTGCTGATTCCTCCCAGTGAGAAGAGGGACTGCTTTTGAGGGAGATGGGGATTGTGTTTCAGGGAGCAGGTCCTGCTTCCACCTTTGTAGTAGCTTTGGTGAAGAGGCTGGTATATCATCTCTTAGTGAGTATTTCAGGTGAACTCACTCAGTGTGAGGTGTTGCAAGCCCCCAGCATTCCCAGTCTGCATTCCCTCCTTCAGCAGTGGGAGGAACATCTTCCCTTTGTCTCAGAAACCAGCAAGGTCCTTGGCCTGGCTGCTGGTTGTGTTGGAACCCAAGCAGGAGAAGCCTGCTTTAAATGATCTCCTGGAATTTTGGAGCAATGTTTTTGCCACACCTGCTCAGTCAGGATACTTCTGCTGTATTAGGTGCTGAAAAACATAGGGTAGATTTGCCCACACATTGTGCAAGCCACTTGTACTTGGAGGTTTGGGCTACTATGGGTACATAAAACAAATGCTGACAAAATGTCAGGCTCTAGCATAACCTGTGCAGACTGGCCAGGCTGGAGAAGCTCCTTAAAATAGCATTTAGGGTGCAAATGGTGACGGAAGTTCAGCAGATACCACTGTAATTACTGGTACTCACACAAAAGAAAACAGTCTAATGGATGCTGCCTTCTCACTAAAGTGTTCAGGGAGGCATAGCTTTGAAAATCCTAAAGAGCTTTTTTAGCAGCAAAAGGTATAAAATGTCTGGGAGCCACAGAAAATTGAAAGAGAGAAGAAAATTATTTAATAAAGGGCTGTGGATTGGGGGATCTCTGGCTTTAGTGGCTGAAGTCTCCCGACAGCTGAAGCAGTGCTTGACTAAGGCTCACAAGAAGGAAAATTAGAAATCCCTCCTAGAGGGAGAATGATTTGCTTCTGCTACACCTAAAGCATCCAGCACCACTGATGCAGGAAGCTGTGTCTTCTCATTGAGGAGGAGAAAACGGGGTATATTCTGTCAAGGATTCCCTTTCCCATCGGCTCGGGAGCTGCTTGCTATCACTGACCTTAGGAAGGGGCATCGTTGAGTTAAAGCTGGATTAGGACAGTTGGCTGGTGTTACTGTGGGATAGCTTCTTTCACATCACAATAAGCAAAGTATGAAAGTACCAGGATGAAGATGCTGTTGAACACACTGTCCATATGTGGTTTCTCTTAGAAGTTCACAGGACTAGAAGTACCGAAACAAAAGAAAGAAGGGAATTATGTGTGTGGCCACAAAACTTATAAATATAAGTGTGCTTACACAATGGCCAAGTAGAGGCTGTAGCTCCCAAGGATGGTATCATGGACACCTGCCAATGTGAGCAGCTTTAACTGGAACCCAGAGTTCACAGTGGAACAGGTGACAGGAGGGAAAATAAAAATGGTTGCAAGTTTCAGGCTGCTTTCCCTGGGGGCTGCTCAAGCCCCTGCTACAGGAGCAGGAGTGCTGCCATGCATGCTCTCATCTTCCGTAGGGGCAGATAGAGTTTTTCAGCAGCTGGAGTTGGTTTAATTCCCAAGAATACTTTGGATCTTGTGCTTTAAAACCTCACAAACTCCCTGGCTTTAGGGGCTAGTCACAGACTTTAAACTGAGCATCTGCTTAGGAGCCTTGTCCTCGCCTGCCTGCCAGCACAGCAGCTCCTTTTCCAGACAAGCACTGCTGGAGCAGCTCAGGTCAGGGAAGTGCCTCTGGCTCCCTGCACTGAAGCTCTGCTGCACTCAGAGGACCTGCCTAACATAATGGTAGGGACCTGAAGTGGTTGAGATCTTTATGGCCTGTTGTTCTGTCCCAAGGAGAGCATGGCACCTTGTAGCACAGGTGGGATCTTGGACCTTGCACTAGTCCACCTGAGCCATCTCATCTGGTACACTATGTCATTGCTGTTCCAAGCCCAAGACTCACCTGCTCTTTCCAAAACCATGAGATCTGGCACGTTGTGACATTAGTGAGTTTGGTGTCCTCTTGCTGCCATTCACGTGGAGCACAGGCTTAGATCCTTCTGCAAAATAGCTTTTGCCTGGAGTCTTTTGACACTCTGAAACCAACCCCAGATGTGCAGGATGTCTGACAACCGAGCATACTGCAGCAGAGATACCTCACCTGCCTGAATGATGCCTTTGGTCTAACCTGAGGCACACTGGCCATGCTAACATGGAGCTCAGGGCAGGCTGATGGTGAATGCAGCAGTGCAGCTAATGGGGTTACCTGCTTCCAGGTCCTGAAGCTGCAGTTCAGGAGTCTGGAGTCTCTCTACAGCATTGCGGTGTAGGTATAAAGAAGCTGAGACGTTTATTTGAGAATGAGAAGTCTGTTTAATTTGGGCCTGCCCTAATTGCTGGCATGAAATCCTTAATTGTGTCATTAAACTATAAAGATCATCAATATGCTTTGATCTGACAAATAAAGATGCCTTGTATTCAGGATGAGTCACAAATCTGTGAGTCAGGAGAAGCGAATGGATCACAAATAAATGGCAATAAATGAATAGATTGGAGAGCACAGCATTTTGATGTGGCTAATCAGATTGTCTAAAAGGATTGAAGTGTGATGCAAGGCTTTGATGGGTAATCCAAGACAGAGCTTTTTAACTAATACTTTGTTTTTCTTCTTTCTATACACAGACAACATTTCCTGTGACTCCATCGCTTGCAACAAGCCCCACAATGGCTTTTAGTCCCTACCTGAGTCATGTTTCTCCTGGGATGGGCTTGGTTCCTGCAGAGCTTTTACCAAATACTCCTGTCCTGGTTTCCGGAAATCCTGCTGTTACAGTACCAGGAGGCTCTGCTGGGCAGAAACTGATGCGAACGGATAAACTGGAGGTATTTGGACATCTGATACAATAGTGCTGACAGGGATGAACAGGACATGTGGTCTCAGCTGTTGCTGTCTGCTAAAATGACCTGATGCAGCACAGTACAGAGTTTAACTTGCAGCTTTCCTAACGCAGGGCTGCTGCTCTCTGCCAGAACAGAGGTTCTTGTGGGGTCTTTTCCCAAATCCTTGGAAATTTGGGAAAACTCACTCTTCTGATATCAGTGGGTATTAGAGCAGGGTTAGGATTGTTTTTTGTATGTGATCTGCCATGCTTAAAAAAACCCCAAAAAACCAAGTAGATGATCTGCCCTTACACTTTGTTGGGTGGGAGATGTTTTGGAGGTAACTAATTACCCTTTTCTAGAGATGGGCTTACTGAGCTTTTACAGAAAGCTTTAAGCGTTACACTGATGGGAGTGGTGAGTGTGGAGCACTGGAAAGACATCTCTCCCTCCCCAGTTGGCTGGACACGCTGGGACTTAGCAGTGGAAGAGTTGTAAGTGTCTTTAAAACCCTAAGCAGAGACTCTGCAAGAGATAAGGGCTGAGGACCTGACTTCAGAGGCCCCTGCAGGTGTAAATTATAACACAGGAAGATAGTGGAGAAGGGTGTAATTTCAAAACACATTGTTTTGCATTATGTACTTTATCTTGCCTTGCTGACATCTCACCTTTCCCCACACTCAGTCTGATTGCACAATGGTACATGAGCTACACCACTTGCTATATTATTCAACAACTCTCAGTTCCTCGGACAAGAAACCTTGCAGACTTTTTGTGAAACCTTTTCCTCTGCCCCTGATGCTTCAGTGGTCATAACTTACGAGGATCTGCAAGATCCTAGTACAACTAGTAATTTTGCCAACACCTTCAAACACATTGCTGTGTAATCAGATGTGCTGTCACATAATGCCAGGGTCGGAGTTTTATTGTGAAGGGCAGGGAGACTATTTATGTGAAAGAGGCACCTCCTATTTTAAAAAAAGTACTTGTTGCAAATAGCCAGCAGCATGTAACATTTAGAATTAAATGTCCTACCCAAGAGTGTGCTCCATAACAAATACATAATCCAGGTGAGACACAAATGGCAAAGTTATTAACATTTAAGCTTTAGAGGCAGGGAAGGAATCCTGAGCTGCAGAAGTTCTGTCAAAATGACATTGATTTTCAGGGGTCACTTTACATTCTGCAGAAATTCTATACTTCACTTGCATTTGGTAATTGGCCTTATTAGCGTTGTGGGTTTTTTTCATCCCCTGAAGCAGTTGTGAGTAGCACCAGTTGCCCCTCTGTCTGTTGATATATCTGCTACCCCAGATGACCATGGATTTAGAATATACGCATGGTTTAATGTGGCCAGCTGAACTGATATTCTGTGTTGAAAATACTGAACGAAAAATAACTTGATGTTCTGCTCAACAATGTGACTTTCTTTTAAGGTTTGTCGAGAGTTTCAGCGTGGAAATTGCACACGTGGTGAGAATGATTGCCGCTATGCTCACCCCATAGATATTGCAATGATAGACACAAATGAAAATACTGTTACAGTTTGCATGGATTACATCAAAGGTCGATGCTCTAGGGAGAAATGCAAGTACTTTCATCCCCCTGCACACCTGCAAGCCAAAATCAAGGCAGCTCAACACCAGGTGAACCAGACAGCTGCAGCTGCAATGGTAAGTAGAGCTCTTCTCAAGCTGCAGTTCCATTGCTAAGAGATTTTGCGTGTCATTTGTGGAAAAGTAGAGAGCTTTGTAAATAGCTGACTAGAGAGCTAAGAGCATGTGTAAGATGCATCCCATGTCTTCATCCTGTCTCCATGCTCACCACAGCATGAAGCCCTCAGTGGCACAGTACATCTCACCAGGTAGGGACATGGTGCCCAAGCCTGTGATTTGCTGACATGACATTGTGATGTGATGTGACATGAATGCAAGTGCAGCAGAACTGAACACCTTCCCTGACTGACTCATACGGGTCAGTTCCGTTTCCTCAATACACAGTACATCCTTTTCAGGAAGATCCTGGCCTGTTCTCTGCAAAAAGCAGATGATATCAGTTGCTTGAGCTTAGCAAACTTGGGTCCGATACCTTTGCCAAGACTTAGTGAAATTACAAGACACAAACCAAGGGTGAGTTCCTGACCTGTTCAATGCTTTGGACCTGGCAGAGATGGTCCCACCTGCATTTTAAGTTGAATTGTGACTACTTATATCTACAGTTTTGCACATGGGTCATGGAAGACTTACCAGGTGACCCCTAGCTTATATGTATGTTTGCCATTCTGTTGAGTTCGGTTTAATGGCACCTGTTTATTCCAGAGATGAGAGAGCTGGGGAGGGAAGAAGAGGCCCAGGGGATCTTAGCTGTATGCGTAAATTCCTGATGTGGGCGGTAAAGAAGATGGAGGGAAACTCTTCCCTGTGGTGCCCAATGAAAAGACAAGAAGCAATGGGCACAAATTGAAATTCAGGACATTCTATTTAAACATAAGTAAAAATTTATTTACCAAAGAAAGATTAAACACTAAAACAGGATTCTCCATCCCAGGAGATACTGAGAACCTGCCTGAATGGAGTCCCAAGCAAGCTGCTGTAGTTGACCCTGCTTTGAGCATGGTGTTGGTCTAGCTGATCTCTAGAGGTCCCTTCCATCTCTTCTATGATTTCTTAAAACTTTTTTTAGCTGATACTAAAAAGGCTCTTGCCTCCTCTTTGATTTAGAATTAAAGCTACTAAAATTTTTCTGAATACCTTTTTCTTTCTTTTAAGATAGTAAAGGAGGTTGCTTTTAATTCATGATGAAATTTAATGCAGAGCCAGGGCAATTTTAGAAATTAAACAAGTGCCCTCCTTGTAGCATCAATATTACCTGGAATGTAATTTGAGCAATGAATTTATACTGCAGTATTTATTTGTCCTGCAGACTTTATTTATTAGTTTTCTTACTGTTTTTATTGTTGTTGAAATAAGAGTGCAGGTCTGTCGAAAAATAACCTTCTGAAATGAAACTCTTGTGTTTTTCACAGTTGAATCTTTATTTTTTCAATAATTATCTAGGACACTGCTACTTAACCAAAGCCAATGCATGTTTTATTCATCCTGCTGGCTTCTCTTAAAAATGTAATTAACCCTATCTGTCTGCTGTTAACTAGAACCTTTAAAATATTTATTGATGGCTTGTTGCATCACCCCTGCTACCAAAACAGCCTACATTATTCATTGACTTTTCAAGGTTTGATGCATTTACTGTACCTGTTGAGGTGTAAGACTTTATTAAAGGAAAGAAAGGTGCTTCATTTTCTTGGAGTGAAAAACAGATGCCAGGCTATGGGTCTACATTCTAAAACAGATTTGGAATTACTTCAAATCTAAATTCAGCGTTTCTGAGGAACCCAATCCTGCAGTTACTTGATGTGCACAAGTAGTAGCTTTACTCATTCCTGCTTGGCTGAAGTTGGTGCAGCACTGGATCAACTGGGTAAGGCTCAGTCCCAGGACAGCACTTAAGCAGGTGCTTGAAGCTCCCTCCTTTTCCAGTGATCCTTCTATCTCCATGAGTGCTCTGCTGGCCTCTGCATGATGTGTAGCTGCAGCGTGAGGGCTGGAGCCCAGTGCCAGTCCCTGTGCAGTTGCTAATCCTTGAGCACTCCCGCCCAGCTGTGCCAGCTGATGTGATGAAGCTCCAAAGCAAGTGTCCTGTGATGACAGTTCTTTACTTTTAAAACTTACTGAGGCAAAATAACTGACTTGCCACTAGGCCAGGTAATTACCCAGCCACCCCGTGTTGTGCATGCCTCGTCTTTTTAATATATTGTATAATGCATTCACTTTTTAATTTTTTTTCTCTTCGCCTCCCCACATTGTTGCTCTCTCTTGACATACCTCTGCTTGCTGTTTTTGTTACTGTGCTTGATCCCCCTCCCTGGCCCATTGCCATCAATGTGCTCGCTGCCTGCTAATTAAGACTCAGCCAGCTGTCAGATCACTGAAGCGACCGCTCGAGGCAACCTTTGACCTGGTACTTGGACCTTTCACCTTCTCGCTTTGCATGTAACCATCTTAGTCTGCATGAAAGCCTTCTGCTCTTGGTCTGTGGTGTTAGTGCCTGGGGAGACTGCCCATCCCAGCCAGAAATGTTCAGTGTGTGTTCAGACATGCCAATCCTGTGCCCCACACATCATCCATTAATGTCTGAGCTTTGCCTCCTGAAGCCTGGATATGTTTTGGAGACAGTGAATAATCTTGGGGGGAGGCAGCTCTGGCTTTTGAAGTGTTTTTCCAAACAGTGGCACCTTTGGAGTCCAGAGATGCAATGTTTCAGGGAGAATTTGAGAATTTAGCTCATTACGTCTGCAGTGTGCTGTAAATGCCAGAGGATTGGGTGGTTGCGGGACAGATCCAGTAACTTTTCTTTGTATTCTTGGCATCACAGCCTTGCCTGGTAGTGCCATGCTGGTAACTGCCCTGCACAAGGGTGTTCTGTGTAATGGGCTCAACTGAGATTGAGAGGGAAGAGGGCTAAACAGCATCTTTGGGGATCTGTGCTGGGAACTGAAGCAGGTGCAGTGTGAGACTTGGCTCATGTGTTGGGTAAGCTGGGGAGATGGCTGTCCCTTCAGCTGGCTCTGTCTGTGGTTCGTCCCCTCATTCCCCAGTGGGACAGTGTCAACAAAGGGACCTCGCTCTGAGTGCCTTTTGCTTCAGTCTCAAGCATGGCATCTGCTCCCCAAGCTTCTGCCTGCAAGCTGTCTTCCTATAAGCTGTCTTTGATTGTTTTATGAATCTCAAATGATATGTTTTACTTGGCTTTATGATGCTGATAGTGAGGCAAAAGCCATCCTCACAGTACTGTCAGTCCTGGCTCCATAGAAGACAACTCCTTCCTGTTTTCCCAAATAATAAGGGATACAATACATTCTAAAAAAAAGAGCTCCTGTTGCCCAGCTATAGCAGGGAGAGAGAAGAGTGGACATAAAGAAGCTGTGAAACCTTCAAGCTGATGTTGCTTCTCATTCCCAGAGCTAGAAAGGAGAAGCTGATCTGCTCCCCTTCGTCTCCAAAGATTTGGTTTTGGGTTTAAGTAGTCAAGAGGTTTCCTTATCAGAGTTTTAGGCAGCAGCAGTAGGAAGCCTTGCTAGCACCCAGCTTCTGCCAGCAGTGGTGGAATGACGCTGTGGATGACGTCACAGCCTCTCACTTCCACTGCTCACGGCTGGCACAGACACAGCTCCAAAGCCAGTGCAGGCAGGACCTGCACAATGCCTCGCTGCCCTCTCCAGGAGCTACCACTCTGAGGAGACACGGTCTGGCAGAGAATGGGAGAGCCCGTAACTACTCCCCCACTGAACGAACCCTACGAGAGAAGTTACTTGTATGAGTCTTCCTGCTCTGATACATCGAAAGGTTTGCAGCCACTTGTTGGAATATATCACCTCTACTGAACCCTTAATGAGTGATAAGAGCATGTATGATCTTCAGAGGAAACTGCTCACATTGCTTCTGCTGCTTGCCAGGGAATGGGTGCTATCTCTGCCCTCTCTCAGATCATTCTGTATTTGTCATGCCTGGCAGCAGACCCAGCCCCTCTTTGCTGAATGCAGAAGGGTGAAAGTGTGATCTGGTCCCAGGAGATAGAGATCTGAGGGGAACTTCGAGGCGCAATTAAATTGTTTGTTGCAAAGATTTAATCCAGTTCTTGTCTTGCAAAAAATAACGAGAGGTTTGTTAACCAGCACGTGGGAAATTCTGACTTTGGCACGCAGCGTGTGTATCTGTCGGTCTTGCTGAAGAATTGCTTTCCATGCTATGCAGAGAAGTGGCACAAGCCTCTTTGTTCAGATGCTTATTCGAGCAGGACTGTGGCTTTCCCAGCCCAAAAATGGGAGGCTGCCTGGCATTTTAGTAGGGGAAATTGTTCATTTGGATCAGTGCAGGACTATCACATGGATACTGAACTGAATTAACCCTTTCACTGGTGCAGATGGCCAGATCTTGTTTCAAAGGTTGCGTACCCATGTGTGCACACACACAGGGAAAAAATAAAGTCAGAAAAAGTTACTGTCCAAAGCTGCTGCTGTATTTGTGGTGGTCAGAGCTTGTCCAGAGGGAAAGCACAAGCAGCTGGATGAGGTAAATTCATCAAGTAAGTTCTTTGTTACAAGGATTTAGTCTAATTCCTCTGCTGCAGTGGGGAGACACTCACTACAGAATTTGGTGGTAAGGAGTCTCCATTGCCTGTTGTATATTCTGCTTGTGGGATTCCTTCAGAGCCAAGACATGGTTGAGAAAAAAAGTTGTATCGCCTCAAGCTGCTACAATTCCTGCAGGTCTTCAGCGATACAAAAATTGTAGCCCATGTCAAATGAGACACATTTGTTTGATTCTGTGTCCGTGCCAGATCCCGGTGCAGAACCTGTATTGGCCCAGCTTCATCATGTGCAATTTTAGATGCCTCTTCAAGGCACCTTTCAGTGAGTGTGCTCGTGGCCTGAGGCTCTCACCTCAGCACAAGGGCTGGAGAAGGGCTGAAGCCAGATCCTTCTGTCTCCCTGGGCCCTCCTGCACCTTAGTATCTAAAATAAGATCGGTTGGCAACAGGAGGAGCACATCTTCATGGATCCTGTGTGAACACTCCTCCAGCTGCTGGGGTGGAGGGGTGACCCACAGGGCTGTGTCAAACCAGAAGCAGATCAAGATGGGTTCCTGGCTCCTGTGCACACAGAGCCCACATGGGAGAGCTAGACTTCAGGTGGCCCAGCAGCTGCTGCAGAGTGCTTGTTTTTTTAGAACACTCTGGAAGTATTGCATTTATTTGTGTTTCTCCACCTGGGTGCTCTTGAGGGAGCAACAGTGAGGCTGCTATAGCTCCTTTCTTTCCCTTGCTCCCAAGGGGCTCTAGCAGGTTAGGAGGGAGGATGATGGTGGAGAGGTGGTGGCATGTGTCTTGACGTCCCTGTGGCCTGCTGGTGTCTGTATGCTCCCTCTGACTGCAGTGCTGGGCTTGGGAATTGTCCTAGGAAGTGCTGGGACATCACAGCAAGGTCTCAAAGCCTTCAGCTGTTCTGCTTTTGGCACCACCATTGTGGGATTTGGGGTGGTGACAGCCTTTGGCCAAGAAGCAGGGAGTCAAAAGTCCATTATGTGCCTGGCACAGTTGCTTTGCTATAATTAGTAAATTCTTCTTCTGAGGCAGATTTTGGAAGTGTCTGAAGAGAATTATTTAGCAACTGGGTACCATAAGGAGTATGAATTTAAGTAGCAAGTTCTTCAGTCACTGTAAAGCTGTAAAACTTCTGTGATGTACCTGAAACTACTCCAGACTCTGTAAGCTGCAGATCTGTCTCATGCCTGGAGGAACATTCATGTAGCCATCATTAAATAGATGAGTTATAGATACAACACAGATACCAATGAAAGCTTACCTAGAAATGAAAACTCGTACATCATCCTGAAATACGGATCTTAAGTAAAAGATTTTGGTGTCTCTGTCTGAGAATATTGTCCCATCTTTGACTGCTGTCTTTTGGTAGGAGCCAGAAAAAAATCTGAGAAGATTAAATCCTAATGCTGAGAATGAATGCCCGCTAGCATAGGCAAAGGATGTGTGCATGTCTGTGGGCAGTTTTGAAAATGCAATTTCTTCTAATTTTCTTTTTTAATATTAAAACCACCCAAAAGCCACCATGTGAGTAGAGATAGGATGGAGTAATGTTTTGCCTGGAAGTATGTTGCTTAACATTTCTCAGATGAGCAGTCTCCTATAGCAAATTAAATTTAAAGTGAAACCTGTTTCTAGATGGCGACAAACTGTTGCAAGCTTTCACTTACACTCTCTTGTGTGTTGATCTTCATAACGCTTTAAAATATCTTTACTTGTGTCATTTCTTCCAAGTACTGTGTTTGTAGCTTTAACCCTTCATTAGCCAAACCTTCTCCATTACCTACCATTCATTTGTGACCTATTAAAAAGTAGGAGTGATAACTCTGTTTTTCAGCCATTGCTTTGCTACATGATACAGACTAGCAACTAGTCAGAAATGACCTGATTCTGCATTACTTCCACGTGCGTAAATCTCATTGACGTCAATGGGAGTGTTACATGCAAAAGGACTGCGGGGCATAATTAAAAAGGACCCTTTTCTATCACAATGTGGAGAATAAAAAGTGGTTTCTTACTTGGGTACAGTGAAAAGCTGTAAATCATTAGAAACATTCCTGTCTCTTAAGAACCTGACGTACTACTTTGCTGTTGAGACATGCTTGGGTAAATGATGAGTAACTCACTGAGAAAAGTTCCTGAGTTGGGTTAATGCTTTTTACCAAGTCTGATCATGAAACAGGTTTGACAGGCTGGAAGAAGCCTGTGGTGTGATAGAATGAAAAGAAGGGATTTGTCAATGGCTTTTTCCACTGTTAGTAACGAGTGAGCAGTATTTGACTGATGGAGGCTACCTTCTTTAAAGTGGGAGCTGGTCCAAATCTGCTGGTGGTAGGCTGTGCCTCTGGTGTGAGCGGTGGAGAATCAAGCCTGGTCTTGACCATGTTGCTCAGCCTCTCTACTAACAAGTGGAAATGCATTTTACTGTGAATGTAATGTTACACGTGTAATTGGCAACAGCTACAACTTTACCTTCTGGACACATGGGTTGGCTGCACAGTGTGCATGCTTCCACACATGCACGCATACATGTAGGCAGGTGTTGAACCAGAGGCAAGCATCCCTTTTTTTCCCCATGGCATTTTGTTGCTTATGCTAATCTTCTTGGGTTTTAAATAGTCATCTACTATATTTTTCCTGTTTGTTTTGGGGTTTTTAATGCTTGTTGCCTGCAACTGCTCTTTGTAGCATCCTGTCCAGGTGATCACCTTTCCCCTTCCTTTTCCCTGTGCTTTTTTCTCCCTCTGTACCCAAGTCATTCCTGCTGAAAAGCTCCTTAACATCCCTTCTCCTTCTGGACTCTGCCTCTCCTCCTGGTGCATTTACTAACTGCTTACCTAGTGAAGTTGTTGTTTCACCTACTGCTCGTACTGTGACTTAGCTGCTCTTCCCTTTCCTGTCTCGCTAAATTGATACAGTGGCAGGTGATTTGCAGCCAAGACCCCCTATTATTTATTGTATGCTTGACCTGCATCTGGGCCCCTTTATTTACTCCACTTGTCTTTAATGACTCCCTTATCCACAGGCCCTGCCGCCTGGTGCACTTCAACCTTTACCAAAGAGGCCAGCACTTGAAAAAAACAATGGTGCCACCACAGTCTTTAACCCAAGCGTTTTCCACTACCAACAGGCTCTAGCCAACATGCAGTTGCAACAGCCTACATTCATCCCTACAGGTAAGTGTCTCTTTGCTTTCCCCACTATCATGGTTGTTTATTTTATGACCTGGGTGTTCAGCTAATGAGCAGTTTTGTAAGAGTCCTTAGCAAAAGAGTATTGGTGTGTAGTTTCATGTTAAAAATGGATGAAAAATTAATGTCTGTTGTTTGACTTTTTTCCCTTCACCTACTACAACTTAGAGCTTTTCACATGTAAAAACACTTCTTAGCCCTTTTTGTGTGGTTTGGGGTTTTTTTTTAAGCAGTCAAACTAAGAAAAATGTCTGCATGTTTCTTGAATTCATACGTTCTGTTTTTCCTCCTTATGGTTCAACTGGTTAATCCCAAATTAATTCTTTGACTCTTGCGTAGCGCTCTTATGGACTCATGTAAAAATGTCTTATGGACCTCTATGCCTGCTCTCTTGAGGCTGTAGGCACCTTCCTGAGCTTGTATCTCACTGACCTACATACTGCAGCAGCTGTGATGTTTATAGAGGGAATGGTTAGTCTTTAGTAAATACAAATTATATAATCCTCTTTAAAGGCATATATTTCCCTCTTCCTTGTCTTTTGACCAGTACAATACCCTAAGCTTTTTAAAAGCAGTTTAACTCCCAGCTTTTATTGTACCTTTAAGGCCTCAAAGTTAAATTGAAAGATGCAGTTCAGTAATTCTTACAGGACTGGAAATATAAATGTGGCAGATGTGACTGACTTCTGACTGGCCAATTAACTGCAGCCAAATGAAAAACAAAACCTGCTTAGAGTGGAAAGTATTATAAGTGGCTGAATTAGGAATATTCCAGAGTTGATAGCTCATGTTTTAGTATCATTATTATCATCCAGAGCATCATAGGAAAATTAATGCTCAGTGTTTTTAATGTTTAATGCTGTATTTACTTGTCAGATGATATTTACAAAAATACATGAAGTGTTTCTCTGGGCTGACCCCTGGAGTTGAACACACAGTGGACCTGCACCTTGGCCCTGTTGTTCTTTGGGGCCAGGGGAAAAGCTTTAGAGACAATCCTGTCCTGAGAGCAAACTTTCTCAGGTGGGGTGTGGGTCTAGGGAGTGGGGACCTAAACCCTGTGGTCGTGTTGCCTTACTGTTATGACAGCCGTTGGAAGGACTCAGAACTCAGCAGCTGCCAAGATGTTCTTCCAGGGAAGTGGATTCTTATGCGGAGAGATGGAGTAGTAGCCTCTTACCTTGTGCTCTGCAAAGTGTTGGAGGCGCTGAGCAGAGCTGACCTTACCACAGTTCTGTCAGATGCCAAGTGAAATACTTCTTCAGGAAACATGGACACCTTGGGGAATGCCAAGTCCCCCAGCTGGCTACACACTCCTCTTCCTCAAGGTCGCAGTTGCCAAAGTTGACATAAGAACATGCATTTCTGACGGAACACCATAAATCAGCTGTACCCAGCACTTGCTGTGCTGTGGTGCTGGTCTCAGGGCAATGAAATTACGTGCAGGGTTGATGCACAACACGGTTGCTTACTGGCACCTGCTCTCGTCTGAAGACATTAATGCTGGGCAGAGCAGCAAATTTCCAGCCAGAGGATGAATCTGTGATGAATTTGTTACGCATCAGACTCCAGATCTGGACTCAGCCTTGGCAGCGCTCAGGAAGGCAAAGCAGAGAGGTGGCATGTCGCAGCTCTCATCGTGGGGAGAGGAAGGGAGCTGTTGCTTTTCTTAGTATCTCCTGTTCAGTTGTTGAGAGATCAGCATCATGAGTTGCCATGGCAGGGGGCAGTCAGACTTTCTCTTGAAAACAGCATCACCACTGCAATGTTTTCGAGTCCAGAAAAATAAATGCCTCTTTCAGCTTAAACTAGAGACAGTGAATCCCAGTCCGTGCTTGAGGGAGTAAATTGCTTTTGGAAAGTCAGTTTTAACATGAATGTGACATTCTTCTAAGGGCAGTTTTTTTCTGCTGACATGATCAGAAAGAAATCAGCATGCCCAATACCCAAAACATCCCAAACAACCCATGATTTCTGGGATCAATCGTATCATTTAATACCGAGGTGGGAGGAGTTTATTCTCTACTACCCAAGAATTAAAGAATTAATTTGGTTTGCTGTGATCTCTTAAAACTGAGTTTAAATTATTTATGTACCAATATGCAGAATTTGTTTGCATGTGCTTAAATACTGAATGCTGCAAAGAGAATACCTGCTTTTTAGTTAAAGTGATATCTAACACTGAAGCTTCACTAATGAAATATCCCTTTTGTTCATCTTTCCACGCTTCAATGCATGGTGTGCAGGGTCAGTTCTGTGCATGACACCCACTGCAAGCGTTGGTAGGTTTTTCTACACAAACTTCTCAACTTTTCCTAATGTGAAAGAGATTGCAAGTTAGTATGCATCAGTGAGAACCTGGGTGGCTGAGTGGTGTGACTGTCTATCTGCTGTCTTCTTTGAGGCTTAAATGGTTGTATCCCTTTTAATTTCTGTGCAATGCAGTGTTTCATGTGACTTATAATAAGAGAATTCAAGGTGATGTATTTCCACCCCTATTTAGTTCCGCTTCAGAGACAAGGATCTGTCACTTAAATGTCTTTACAACCTATTTAAGTCATCTAACACAAGGAAACAGCAATGGGAGGATCCTGTTGGCTTACTTCTGTTTTATTTTGTATCAAGCAACAGGCGGACTTAAGTTTGGATTTTTAGTTGTCCTTCTGAGGATATGTTAGCAGACTGGTTTAACAAAGGTGCTAAGGAGGAACACATCTGGGGTCAGCTCCTCTGCCAGAGCAGGGTGCTGCTTGTACAGCGAGAGAAGCAGGGTTTGGACCATGGACTGGCTGGAGAGTCATCTCTGTAGGGCAGTGTTAGGTGTGCAGGTACAGGAGATCATAGGGAGGTACCACTGCAGATGCACGTGGGATGCAGGGAGGCAGCAGGTCTTAGTACGTGCTCATCAGTGCTGCAAGGATCCACTCTGTTCAGGCTCAGCATCTGGGTCTTACTGAAACCTATGCAGGCCTTTGAGGACCTTCCCCTCTGTCTTCAGCTGCTGGGCGCAGCAGGGCGAGTGAAAGCTGAGCTTTCATCTTCTAGCCAAGGTTATGCAAGACTACCAGCATCCAGGTGTGCACCTGCATTAGCCAGAGGGAGAGAGGCAGGAGCCCTGGGGAGGGTGCAAGGCTTTCCAAGAGCAGGTCTGGAAGCTCTGGCATGAAAGGCTCAACACTCTGCTCTTGAACCTTCCTATCCTTATAGTGCAGGGAGGACACATCACTTGCATGATGGGGAGCTGAGTCCTTCAAATACAACTCCACCTGTAGGAAACCCCAACCCACACGTTCCAACATCTCATGGTCGGAGTGTACACAGCAGCAGACACACGCTCCTTCCCTGCTGGGGCTGGCTGTGGCTGCTGGGGTGGAGGGAAAGGCAAGTCTGCTTCCCCACCGCATGTTTGTGGGGATGGCTGGGCCTTCCTGTGGACTCCTCGGCCCCGCAAACCCCCCTTGGGTTTGGGGGATGCCTGTGTGTGCACCAGAGTATCCCTTCCAGCACCGTGCTCTGTGGGACGCACAGCTTCAGGAGGCTGCCAAGCTCCCTGCTGCCATGTTGTCCTTTTGGATGCTCTTCCTGCCAATTGTAGCTGTTCAGATGCATTTGTGTATTTTTCCCTCTCTGTCCCTTCCCCTCTCCATCCCCCCGCCCACCCCGCAAGAGGGGAGTTTTGCCAAATCGTATAGAATTAGGGTGGAAAGGAAGCATGCTGAATTTGTACAGAGAGAGCTCAGTCTGCCAGCCGCTCGTTTGCCGTGCCTCCAGCTCTGTCCCGTGCCGAAACATTGTCCCTGCTAGAGAGAGACGAGAAAACCTGGTGAAGGGCTGTGGCAGCCGCTGCAAAGTGCATCATGTACCTCTGGTTGCTGGCGGGGACGGGGTGGGGAGGGAAGGGGACAAGCTTTCCCAGGCGGGCGGGAGGGTGCGCTTGCCAAAATGTCCCCACCCAAAGGAACGTGCACTGGCTGTGTCTAACTCCCCACGGGTGCGAGCTGACGTGGGCTTTTGCTAGCACACCCATCCTCTCCCCCCTTTGGAAATTTGGCCCTCGGAGTCTAATACATCATTGTTCTGCTTATAAATGTACTAAGTGTTCAGAATGTTTTGGTTTTTTCCTTAATTATAATTGTAATTGGCTTTTCCCCTTCTCTCTTGTTTATTTTTTTTCCCAACGCTGTCTTGCTTTGCACTGTGATTGCATGCTGCGCCCCGATGTGTCCTTCATGACGATGTCACATGGCTTGTTGCTGTGATTCCTGCCACGCCCCCAAATCCACCACATGTTGCCATGGTTACATAAAACCAACCAACCAAACAAAATATATATACGCTCCACCCTCCCGTATGTCGCTTCCATGGTTCCCTTCCGAAAGTGCCCATGATGCACGGTGCTACGCCCACCACTGTGTCTGCAGCAACAACTCCTGCCACCAGCGTCCCCTTCGCTGCAACAGCTACCGCCAATCAGGTTTGGCCCTTTCAATGGCTTTCTTTCACATGTTCAGATCTCGAAGACCGGGCGAGGGCTGGATCCCGTGCGGGGTCGAGCGCCGTCCCGCCCGCCTCGGTGCAGGCTCGGGCACGCAGAGGCAGCGTGTGCGTGTGTGCGTGTGTGTGGCCGGGGATCGGAGAGGGGCCGCTCCTGCCCCCTGCGGGATGGGCACAAGCCCGGCCGGAGCGTAGGGATGGGCGATTGGCAGGGACGCAGGCTCTCCTCCAAAAACACACCTCCCCCCGGGTCCTCAAAAAACGGGCTGTAAATCTCCCGAGTGTACCCTCACGCAAGACCTGCAGCACTTCTGCTTTCAGTCTCAAGCAGAAATACCACCCCGAGCATCCTTCCGTGTGGTATTTTGGCATGTCCCCTCTGGGCTGGAAAGTGGAAGTGGAAACATAAAGTAGCCTCCCCGCACCACAAAATTGGACTCTAAAAACTACCAAAAAATCCCCAACCAAAAACCAAAAATCAGGGGTGAGACCGTGAAGTCTAAAGTTTTTCTTATGCCAATAGCATGTCACCCATCCCTACAGAAAGGACTCTGGATGTGCAGTACGTGCCATTGTAGCACTGCCATAAGTGTACAGAATTCCATGCATGTCTGCCGAGCCATAATTCTCTCCAAAACTTTCCTCTGAAGATAACGAGTGTGATGGCTGCTTCTGCACCAGTCCTGGACTGTATATGCACAACCTGTCCTAGTGATGCTTCCTGATAATTTGGTGTGACACAACTGCTCCCAGTTAGACCAGAGACATTTCAAACACTTCTTAAAAAATTTTTCCCCCAGTACTAATTTTAGCATTTTTATTTGTCATGCTCTCAGGTTTAGAGCTATTGCAAAGAAATTGGGGTGTCACTTTGTTCTGTATGAGGCTGTTAGCCATGCTGAATGCCAGTAATATCTCTGGGGGCATCCTCTAGTCTTTTGCTGGTGTGAGGTCACGAGGATTTCAGTAGGAGTTTTGCCTGCATAAGTCCTAGGCAGCATTTTACTGCTCACAGTAGGAATTGCCAGTCTTTTTCTGTGCTTTGTTGTTATTTTCAGGTAGAGCAGGTCTTACTCAGACTTGTATTGGTCATGAGAGGAAAGTAGAAACTCCTGTGCAGTGTTGCTCTGTGGCTGTATGAGTCCTGTTTCATCCCGATAGTTTCAGGGCATTTCTGTTTTACCTGTAGTCTATGGAGTCAAAATCCCAGTACAATCACCAAGTACTCCACAAGGCATCAGTAGTGGTGCAGCTACATTGTACTTAATGTGTAGCAAAATAAAGACTTGGGAGTGGATCCTGTTTTATAAGACACTGATGTACATATTAACCTGATACTGAAGACAGAATGAACAGCCCGATCTCAAGCCAATGTTTTAATGTGTTGTGTTCTTTGTTTTTTTTTTTTTTTTTTGCTGTAGATATCCCAGTTATCAGTAGATGAACTGAGTAGCAGCATGTTTGTTTCACAGATGTAGAAGTTCCTGATAGAACAGTAAGTTCCTTTTTGGTATTTCTCTTCACGGTGAACTGATTTGTACATGGGCACTGCATCCCCTAAACACGGGGCTGGCTCAGGCAGAGGGACTGAGCCCATGGGACCCCACTGGCTTCATGCTCTGCCGACTCAACAGGAATTCAGCAGCTGCAGCACAGACACCGACCAGCCCCATGGTTTTTAACAAGCACTGTTTTCTGTGTCTCAAGTACCTGTTTTGCGGTGTTCGCAGCCTCCCTGTGCATCCCCCCAGTCCCATGGCTCTATTTACACGTTGCTCTTACTCTGTACGGCTCCCAGCTGCCTGCAGGTACTTCAGGGATTTGCAGTGTTGATGGCAAAGACTGCTCTGGTAATGAGTCAGATGAAAAGGTGTAACTTCTCTTTTGCTATTAGTGACATATTTCCTTTCCTGGGGTAAGCAGAATTGGGTCAGCAGCAGCTGCTGTGCATCTGCAAGGCTGGCTTGGTATGGGCAGAGCTCTGCTGGTCAGCTGCAGAGAGGGCCTGGCTTATGGTGGATTGAAGACCAGAATGAATGTCATAAGCAACGTAGTCTTCACCCCACCTGCAGATCCTGGGCTTCCCTAAGGTGATAGTTTCCTCTGAGGGGAATGATGGAGGAATTTGTTCTTGGATTTACAGAGTACTATTTCACAGGCACAGCAGCAGTGTCATTTTTCCGTTGCTTTTCTTTGTGAGTTTTAGCTAATGTTCGTGAGCAAAATCCCTGGATAGTTTCAGTTCTTGACTGTGTTTTTTTACCCCAAGAGAGTAAAGAGCAGTTCAGCCAATTCAACAAGAGGTCACCAGATTTTCTCAAAACAGCCATTTAGTATATGCAGATATGCAACCCATTTCTTCCTTAGGTCGCATATTACAGGCAAGTACTTAAATGCTAGAAATTAATTTGGCAAGCAGTTCTGTAATGATATCTATTAGCAATCAACAGAAGCTACTTTCTCAGTGGTGGCCCTTATCTCTGCTGGCCTTAATTAAGTACTGTATGTATACATGACCTGCTAACTGTGGCTGTAGACCCTGTTCATGAGGGGTGACACCAAGCTTATCCACATTAGTGAAAATGTTCAGCTTAGACTGTACTGCTGTTCTAAACGACAGACAGACATGACACCTGACACGTTAACTCAGTTCCATAATGTGTAAAACAGCCTGTTCCACCTAATAAGGAGATCATTTGACTGGAAGAGCTTCATCTTGAAGTCTTTGAGATTGCTTTCAGCATTTTTTCAGGAAACTTTCCCTGAGTGGGACTTCGGTAACTGAAACACTTGCTGCTCTGACAGATGTTTTTCTTTTCCTCCATGGTTGAAGTAGTCCTGGTAGCCAGGCTGGTTGGTCTAGCTCTGCAGGAGACAAGTTGTTGGGTCCTTCAGTGGAGGATTTTCATGAGTACATTCCAAAAGAGGCAATTTGCTCACAGAAGAGGGTCCCCTGAGCACAGGGTGTCTGTGTCTGTGTTTTAACTCTGGGCTCAGTTTGCCTTTGGCTCGTCACTCCTTAGGATCAGATTTAATGTGACTGTCTGAAGGAAACAAGAGCAAACACAGATCAGGGATTCCTTTGGCCTTCTCCTTAGTCACCCTCTACCTGGCATCCCATCCAAAAATCAGACTATTATTTGTCCACCTCGCTCTTTCACTGTTTGTCCTGTCTTTGTGTGTGAAGTGCATGGGAAAGAGAAAGCCCTAAGTGCAGATTTAAGAGGATGCCAAGTATGTTACTGGCAATTTCACCCTAGATCAGAAAATTAATGGAATAAAATGTCTCTCTGCAACACACTAATGACAACCTCTTGGGCAACACAGTGAGGATGTAAATGTATTAGAATGACTTTTAAAATATAGATGTATTAACTTCTCACTATTTCTTTGTTGTTGTTTTATTCTTTCCCCTGCAGCAGACCATGTTGGAATTCTGAACAGTAAAATTATGGAGCACCAGGACTTCTTGGTGGGAAGCTGCGCATGGCCTTTCTGTATATATTCCCCTCTTCCCTCTATCGTTCTCTACCACCTCTACAGTAAGCCTGTTGCAGCCTACATGTTAACCAAAAACTGATCAATGGGAATGTCAAAAAAAAAAGAAAAAAAAAAAGCACTATAGAAACAATTAACAAACAGCGCTCTGTTATATGAGATATACAAGTAGGAAATTATAATAGACTTTTATAACACATTACTTTAACACACTTAATCATTTTATGACTACCATCCTGATAAGTGCATCTGCACAGTGGACTGTTGGTTTACTGTATACTATCGATGGATAAATGTTTGTCTTGTTTTTAAAGTGTTATCTTACTGTTTTGTTTACATCATAGTCTATTGATTTGTTTTAAAGTGTACATCATTATCAAGTATACTCAATACCATTTTTTCATTATTGTTATGTCTTATGTTTTCATATACTGTAGATTTTATGGGGTTTTGTTTGGTTTTTTACTAAAAATGTTATTGTGGGAAACAGGAATTATGTGCTTGAAAAACACGACACAGGAATGTTCTGCCCTTTGCTGGATTTTGCTGTTAATGTCAGCTAAAGTTGCTTATGTTAAATGCTCCTTTTATCATTTAAAATTTGCCTTCAGATAGTCTCCAAATTTTTGGTACAACTGATATGAAAGGACAGCTGTCATTTTAGTCCAGTTCAGGGTATTTCTTTCAATATAATGAGCTGATTCTGGAAACTTTTGGAAAAAAAAAACAAAAAAACAAAACAAAAAAAAAAAACCACAAAAGCCCAGGCTCAGTAAGGGGACAGGAACAATTTGCTCAGACGGGGGTAAGCATCAAGCAATTTCTGCAGCTCTGTTGTCCATTGAAGTGCATTCTCAGCTGCAAACGGCGCACAATCTCTCTCGCTGTTCTCCTGGTGCAGTCAAAACAAACAACAAAAAAATGGTGGTGGAGTGAGACAGCTTCAGTTGGGCAAAAGATCATTGCATTGGAGAGGAGCAGGTGCCAGCCATTGGCTGGGGAGGGCCCGGGGCCATGGCTCAGCCCAGGCTGGGTAGCATCGAGCCCTGGGGCTTGTCTCCACCAAGCATGCCTGAAATTTTATGTGTCTCTTCTTAAAATTTTGTCAGCATGCCCCATTTATTTAATCACCATTTTCCATAAGTGGGTGATTTTTTTTCACCCCTCTATGATCTCTGGCCCTTTAAAGCAAACACAGCAGTAACAAAGCAACAAAAAGCTCAGCATAAGCTTTCTGCTGTAGATAAACATTCACCTTAATGGAGTTCCTGTAGGTCAGTGGATTTATTTTGGCACCTTCTACTTGATCGAGAGCAATGTTTGCTGCACAACAAGGGCTAGTTCTCAATACCTCCTTTTCATACGCACCAATAAAACCATTTCAGCCCTTGCACCCTGGACAGCCCTGCCTGTCGTAATGCTGCGTTGCTGAACAATCTGGCTGCAGAAATGCATTTTGGTTGAGGATACCACCAAACCATTTGGTTGAGGATACCACCTCTGTCAACTCTACAGTATCATTGGCATTATGGAAGAGATGGATTTGCTGCTGTAAATCCACAGACTCCATACAAGGAGAAAGAGATCAAGTAAGAGGCCAGCTCACAGTGTCTGGAGGGGCAAGCACCCTGAGCTCAGAGTGGTCCTGTAGCGTGCCAAATTCAGACAACCTGATTTTCTTCTCTTTTCCCAGTTCCTTGGCCTTGGTTAGATTTTCCTTGCACCCTCTCCTGCAGTGTGAGCACAGTCAGTTTGCTAGATGAGTATCTCCATGGCCGACGAGTGACGGAGGGGGACCTAGGATGCAGCCTGTGCGCCCCAGGGCAGGTTCTGACCATCTGCCCTTGGAGACACTCATTGCATGAACCTTTGAGGAGCCCAGCTCAAAAAGGCCTTGAGGAATCTTTTTGTTCAATTCAGCAGACTTTGAACCAAACCCTGATAGAGAGGGGAAAAAAACATGCCCCCAAGACCTCCCTTATGGACCCTGACTTTGACAGTCGCTTGTGTCCGTGGATGCTCCCCAGCCATCTACGCTCACAAGCAGCAGAATGGCCTGAAATCAGTGAGTCTCATTTGTACTGGCGACCACATACCTGTTCTTTTCACCACCGAGTTTCTGTTTCCCAAAACCATAACATTGTTAGTGGAAAAAGTGGATTTGAGTACTTCCTGTTTGAAATTATTTGTGTATCAAAAATGGGTTTTGCACAACCTGTGCCAGTGCCTCAACAAAGAACAGAGCTGATCTTCTTAAGCCAGAAAGGATGCATTCAAGCTTGTATGGCTTTATGAGTTCAAGGAGGTTGAAATTTTTTCAGTGCTAAATGGATTTTTGTATATCTTGACACTTTGATGTAACCTCCTATTTTATTTATCGACTTAAACATCTGGCATAGATGTGCATAGAATGTAAACCTAGAATACAGCTGTTTTCATGTCACATTTAAAGCACTGAAAAAAAAGGCGTTAAAGAATTATTTTTTTTAAAGAGGTCCAATGAGGGATGTTCAGGGTAGTTATATTAGGTGCCACAACAGTTTTTATATTGCTGGCAAATTTAGAGTTAATTTGTAAATGAGTTTAAGGAAAGAAAAGCTTGAAGCACTAAACTTCACCAAATTCAAAACAATCTTGGCAAAAATGCCATTTTGAGGTAGCACTATTTAAACTAGTTGTGCAATGACTTGCTCTAATTTTCTTTGTTCAAGAAAGAAAAGAAAAAAAAGTCGCCAGACTATAAATTTCCTAAATAGACTATTACAAAGTCACCGAGCTAGTTAGTGACTCTAAACAAATGTCATAAAAGCATGAATATCATCCTTTATTTGACAAGAAATGTAAGTTTGTTTAAATCGATATAATTTTAGTGACATTTTTATAAGCTTCCCACTTTCCATAAACCTTTATTTTTTATTTATCCAAAGTTATTTCTCTTTGTCCATTTCTCTCAGCCTTATGCAAACAATATGCAAGAAATGCTGAAACTTGGATAAAACGGGTCATGCAGAGGGAAAATGAAAGCTGAGATTGATCATTTTCATGAAAAAAGGTTGTTAGTAGTTTCAATAAAAAGTACTACTCCTAAACTGTAACATAAGCAGACAATAAAAGAGGGATTTAAAATAAAATGGATTCATAAATCTATTAAGATTATTTTTGTTAAATACAGTGTTTTTAGTAATTTGGAACATGATTTCACAATCAGCCGTGTTTTTTAGTTGGAAATTTTTAGCTGATGGTTTTTGGCTGTGTATTTTTGCATCGCAACGTTCTAGAAGCCGTTACCTCCCCGGGCAGCCCGCGCAGGCCCTCTGTCCGAGCGCTCCGACGCGCCTTTCCTGCCGGCCCCCTCCGCGCTCGCAGCGTTCCGCAGGGGCGGCACGGCCGGGCTGGGGTGCCGCTGCTCCGCCCGCTGTGCCGCTGTCCCGCCGGAGCGGGCACCCCGCAGAGCCGGCCCTGGAGCCGGGCCTGCGTTGGTGGCACGGGTGGCCGGAGCGGGACACGCGTGTGCTGGCGACGTCCCCTGGCTCGGGCTGGCACTGGCGCGGTAGGAGTAGCTCTAGGGCACGCGGGTACACAATGTTTGAGAAACTGGAGTCCTCGTTTTGTTTTTCCCTTGTACATTTCACAGACATGAAAATTGAAAAAGGTGAAATTTATGAGGAAAATCTAATTTCCCATTCCTGTTGAATGGATTTAGTTTGATATTGACCTGATTTTACCATGTGCCTGTTGAAGGCCTTAGAGTGTATACTGTATGTTAAAGACTGTAATAACTTAAAAAAAAAAATAGTTGATAGCCTAATCCAAATGTAAATAGAGCTACAACTCATTGTTACTAGGCTACAACACATTAATTCATGTCATGTATTTTAATTTCTCTACCATTAGTTTTTAAGGTTTTCATTATTGCTTCTTTTGATATCTTTGGTAACTAATGAATTTAATTTTGAAGAAGAGTTAGAGAAAGTTTAAAATTTTTAATACATGTATTCAGCCCATTTAGTTATATTCTAAACCAACACTGAAGCATGGTAAGGTATAGAATACAGTCCATAACTAGTTTGTATAGTTTACAGTTTAAGAACAAAATTAACTTTGTATGTAACTCCTACAATGATAGATTCATTGTTAACTAATTATATTAAGTTGTTGTTGCTATGGCAACAAAACTACAACATGGCTACCTTTGTATACATTATTTGTGAAATTTTCACATGTAAATTAAAAGTGATGTGTAACAGTATGAGCTTGTTAAAGGTACAGTTCAATACTGTCAGATAAAGATATGATTGAATATTTTTAAAATCCCAAAGTCCCATGTGAACGCTGAATTTGTGTCTTTAAGGTCACTTTTTCAGTCAAGAAGTTTACAACACATGGATTTAGAGTCAGGTTTTATAGCTTGTAGAAATTGTTGTGTGGCAAGGGTTATTCCACAGTATTTTCACTTCGGAAACACGGCAGCCTGTATTTACAGCATAGTAACCGATGTTGCTTTCATTTCACATCCATTCACACAGTGGGAATTCAGAATTAATCCGTTTCAGTACTGTAGCTTTGCCTGCAATTTTCTTTTCTCCAGAAATTGAACACTCACACTATTATGTTACGATCAGGGCTAAATAACTATTTTAATACTAATTTATATTAGCAAAAACTGTACATAAGAAAAAAAAATATTGTGGAATGACCCCATGACAGTGTTGAAGATACAAATATGCTGCAGTTAAACTGATTCAGTTAGTGTACGAATGTGTGAGACACACCTTTTTTGCACTTATGTACATAGTCCACGAAAGAAATCCTTGGAACTTATTTTGAATATAAAAAGTCTGTAATAATACAGGAAAAGTTTGTAAAAGAGATAGGTATTACTAAGGCTTTGAAAAGGAGGAGTTTTTTGCTATAAAACTTATCTGAAAGCATGATGTTGCTTTGCTGTTGTAAAAGCTTTGTAGTTTGCCATAGCTTATTATACAGCAGACTGATAACAGGTCAGCTCCAACCTGCAGCACAGAGAATGGGGAACGGTGCGGAATGAATTAGTAAGGTCACTAGCAAAGATTAAAATTACTTTTTTAATCAGCCTGCATTTTCAAACACAACCCAGGTCATGTTTCTAATAGGTTATGTTCTCGGTGAATCCTGTTAGGAATGGTAGGTCCACGGCAGCACACACACATTTTTCCTAGCATCTAATCCTATTTCTGTCGGAAGTGTTTATCTGTTGGAGGTGACTGTCATTGTGGCAAGTGTTTTAAATCCCGGAGCGAATTTGAAATGTCGCAACTTCCTGATTTTTTTTTTTTTT
>VZTE01001947.1:437046-461923 GCA_013397775.1 Eulacestoma nigropectus
GGGGCAAGGTAACAAAATGGAAGGAGCTGGTGAGCCATAGGTGGACAGGGATGGGTTGGGATTGTCTGGGACCAGTTCTTTCTGCTGTGTGACAGCTGTGGTGTTCTTTTGAGAGGCACATGGTAGTGCTGCAGGTGGTGCTGGGGCAGGGAGGTGGAGGCTGGTGGCAGTGTGGCCAGCTGGGTACTCCAGGCTGGGACTAACAAGCCCCTTTCAGTTGCCACCAAAGAAAAGCAAAGCTGTGGCCCCTCAGTGAGCAGCCTCTTGTTCCTGTTTGTGGTGGTAACGCTGGGGCTCTGCAGTGCTGGGGGATTTTGGAGCAGCCGAAGCGCCTGTGTTGACCCATTTATTTTTGATTGGAACAAGTTTCGGGTTTTGTTGGATTTTTTTAAAATACTTTTTGTTGGGTTGGTTGTTTTTTTTTTTTTTTGCAAAACCCAAGTCCCAGATTTGCTTCAGAGAAGTAGCTGGTTTGTCATGAGTATGGACCTGACTCGAGCAGTGTGTCGAGTCCCCCAGAGCAGAACTGGTGGGAGGTGGCACCCGATGTCACTGTTCCCCTTTCCTGGCTGCCCCAGGGTTGGGGTCTGAGCTGGTGCTGCCAAGCCCAAGACCCGCTCCTTGGCCAGCATTCCCAACTCCTGGCGATGCTGGTGTGTGCTCAGCCAGCCCACTCTGCACCATGAGGCTGTGCAAATGGTGGTTTGCTGAATTGGAGTGGCCCCAGGGTCTTTAAAATGAGGAAAAATCAGATGTTGCTTCTTTCCATGGTGTTATATAATAACCTAGATTGTAATACAAAATAATCAGCTAGTTCAAACGACCACATGATTAAGGCTTCCCTTTGCCATAGTCAATTTCTATAATCAAGCTCTTTCTCATTTCTAGGATTATGAGAGAAAAATTTTTTGCACTATGTAAAATGAATCATAGCTGGTCAAACTTCATTGAGGTATGAGCATGATCATGACAACACTGCTAAAATCTTTGCTAGTGATCTTTACTGACATCCTCTATCATCAAAAATAACTCTATATGCCTCTCAAAGGAGATATTTAAACATGCAAAATAACACAACTGTTAAATAAAATGAAGTTATTTTTCCAAACACACAACAGAGAGAATTACCTGACACCGAATTACAAGGTTCCAGTTCTTTATTACTGTACACAGATGCTATTTGATAGTAGTGGAAGCCAAATGATTTTGTTGCCATGGCTTTTGTATCCTAGCAGATGAGGGGATGATAAGACCATTCTTAGATTGGATTATGGAAATTTTTTTTTCCAATTAGCTTTGTTTTAATTTTTTTTTTTTTAGATCATGAAAATGAACCAACTCCTCACCCTTTATTACATCACTTGACAACAGATCACTATTTTTTTTTATAAGTAGAGAATTGTATTTTAGGCAATCACTAAAATCAAAGAAAGAATGTTCTCCTAAATTGTCAATTTTTAATTTAAATATATAAAAACATTTATACTGTACTGTGTAAAGTAGATCTTTGAAGCACATTCTTCTTTTCATAGGCATTTCTGGTAAAACAAAGTAAGGGAAACATTAGATATCTCATTAATGGTATAGTTTAGAAAATATATACAAATGATTATACTTAGCCCTGTGGAATTGTAAGAAATTAATATATCATTGGATCCAGACAGGCGTAGGTTAATGCAGTATTTCAGTTCCATAACAGGATAGTTCATTCCCTCAACTGCTACCAACAGGGTGTACGCTTTGAATTTATTTTTCTTTTTGCCACATTATATTGCTGTAGTGCTTGTACGTGCTTTAGAAATGTGCATAATGCTACTCATTTTAGTATGTTACTTCTATATTGTTATTGTTTATTTTTTGATCTTTTAATAAAGTGTATAAAATTCTTGGTTGTTTTTTATGGATCCATATCTACACATTAATAGGAGTTTACTTTAAAAACTTTTCAAATTCCAGTTTATTAATCCCAAACTTCAAAGATTATTATGTAAAAATAATAACTAATGAATTTGAATCAATGTTATATCTGAAGTGTAGATCAACAGAATAAATTTCTTTCCAGAAAACACCTTCAGTATTTTGAATTCTGTAGCCAGTGCCTCCTTTTTACCGGATGCATTTGGCCTATCGTATTAGTTACTAACACAAGACAGACATTTGTATTTTAGAAAAATAAAAAGTAAAACTTTCCAGATGCTGCCTTTTGGTTTCTCTCATGCCTTAGACCTTTGGAGACACATGTGATGTGGTCTGCTTGGCTTGTATTTTTCCATGCTTCCTTTCTGACCCTGTCTGTGATGTGATTAGAGAGGAGATCAGAGCTGTGCATTTGAAGATAACCATGAAGAATAAAGCAACTCCCATTCAAGGGCCTGCAGCTTTTGTAGCACAATGATGTGTGCATTAATTTTTCTCTTTCAGCATTCGTGTCATATACCGTTTTGAATGTCCCAGTGCAATAATACAACAGTAAGCTCCCCTTCGGCAGCAGCCTGGATTCCCCAGCTCTCTTCAAATGCCCAGCTCATCCTGGCTGCCTGGCCAGGCTCACGCCTCTGGCCAGCACAGCTGGGGCTGCCTCTCACCATGGTCTGGAACCACCCTGGCTGAGCTGGGTCTAGGCTGCTGCAAGAGAAAATTGCTTCTTGATGAGCTTGCGTAACTGAAACGCTGTAATGCTGCGAAGATTTAGATGTAGGAAAACCACTCATCAGCGTGGCCGCCTTGGTCACCACCTTCTTACCAATAGCATTGCATCAAAGGGGTTGTTACACTTAAACTGGCTTGAGGTCACCACTTGCTCCATCAAGGCTTTAAGCTGGAGGCACCGAGCCAGGGCACGTGGCTGTCCCAGGCCACAGCGTCACTCGGCTT
Source organism: Eulacestoma nigropectus (assembly GCA_013397775.1). Taxonomy (NCBI): domain Eukaryota; kingdom Metazoa; phylum Chordata; class Aves; order Passeriformes; genus Eulacestoma; species Eulacestoma nigropectus. Next base: position 439,921 of record VZTE01001947.1, read on the forward strand.
GTGGGCGGCAGAGGACAACGTCGGGAACCCCAAGGATGTGACTGACTGCCCTTGTGAAGTGCGAGTGTCGGTCCAGCCTCGGCACCCGGGCGGCCGTGACAGGACACCAGCGTGATGGGTGAGCCTGGATGGTGCAGCCAGAGGAGTCTGGTGCCAGCACAAGGGAGTCTCCTTAACAGCAGGGGAGGGATCCTTGGCTGTTTTCCCAGAAGAGTTTTCAGAATCTGACTCTTGGGACTTGGGGGAGGGATCAGGAGTTTGAGAATGTGTTTCAGCGGATGTGGGTGCAGTAGAGCTGCTCAGGGCAGGAGCGGTGGCGAGGAGGCACTGCCAGAGGAGGCTGGGTAGACACTGCTCCTCATCCCCAGTAGCACAAGCTGCTGACTTTGAGAACAGACAGACTGAGCCCAGGACAAATTATGTAACTGCTGCTTTTTCATCAGCCTGTTCCCCTGACTTCTCCTTGCAGGTTAATTGACTCTATTTGTGTGTCAAGGCCACTTAGAGCTTTCTTCTATAAATGACTCCTGCCTCATCTGATGGCACAGTTAAATGTCTGAATTGTTTCTAAGATCAAAAAAAAAGTGGAACTGAAACTTTTCTAGGCAGTTGATGTGGAAGCATGGGATCCTTCCTGAATGGTTACTCATAATTTTTCTTGCTGGCTTTGATCTGGCTTTCTTTCCCCACAGGATGGAGACAGGGGCTTTCAGGTGATGCTTTCCTTGGAGATGTGGGAAAGGATGGGCCTTGGCTGCTTGGAGACACCAGCTCTGCTCAGAAGCCTCCCCCATGGAGGAGGTTGGGGGTGGGAGTCCCACACTAGCACCAAAAATCGAGGGTAGTCCATCAACAAGAGACTTTAAATTGTGTTTCAGGGCCAAACAGCATTCTTGGACCAGGGATGTGGGATTTTACCTGGGGCCCATTTGCAGAAGTTACAGGAGGAGCTGCTGTAAACTGCTTTATAGATGGAGTTGGATTAAAGGATCTGAGCAAAATCATTCATGATGCTGTATTTACTGCATGTGTCATTTTGAAGTCTTACAGCACCTGGCCCATCTGTCTTCTTTTTCATTGGGGCTTGTTTGTGCAGGAAAGTCAAGTTTAATACAAAAATCGCTATTTAGCTCTTTGGCTGTTGAAGCTTCAGTGGGAAACATGAGAAAATTCATTTTTTCAAGACTTGCTCCATATTCAGATGGTCCAAAGCCGGTTTTTATTCAATCTGGACTTAGTGCTGGATAAATAGATCAATTTGATCTATGTATTATGAGAAATAAGAGAATGGAGAAATGTTTGGCTAATCCCCAGTGAGTTGTGGATCTAAAATATCCTCTCCAACACAAGTAGCCCTTAACTCTTCCCAGGAGGGGTCATGTCAGAGTGCAGCGCAATGTGAAACAGCCTGTACCCTCTCACTTGTGCTCTGAGCTGTTACTGCAGACAATGGACTCGAGTGCCTCCTCCAGCCCAGGTGAGACCTTCCTCGAGTACATCTCTGAGATGGCAGCACATCCCAACAAAGGATCCTTGTGAGTGGGCTGGGAGGCCTCTGCAGTGTCTGTGGGCAGGGAGACAGAAAAAGCCACAGCTTGAAGGCCAAGGGGGATGGGCTTGGAGGAGCAGCCACCCAGCAAGCCAGCTCTGATGGGGTCCCAGCAAGGCTTGGCTCAGTTGAAAGATGTTTGCTTGGCCCTTCCCTCCTCATTTTGCCTTTTTCAGTGTGGCTTTGCCAGTCTGTTTAGCAGGCACGTGCCCTGGCATCTGCCCCACTGTTCCCACTGCCCTTCACCTGGATCCAAAAGTGTAAATACAGCCCCGAGGAGATGGCACTCTGACACCTAACCACCTGCCTGTGGAGGATCCCCGCAGCCAGGCAGGAGGCCCTGGTACGGTGCTGCTGCACCATTTCTCTCTTCACAGCCACAGCTGCGTTCCACAGAGGTATTTCTGCTTTGCTCCATAGTTTGTGTAAATTACTTGCTCATAAATGTTATCAGAGCCTTCCCAAGGGAGCTGCTGCCTCCCACCCTCTGCAGCCACCGTGTGCTTGAAGCCCGTGTCTGTAAATGATGCAGCTTCTGCTTTAATGCTTCACAGCACCGACATTCAGCCCATCTCTATGGCAGTGCTTCTGCAGCTCCTGCATGTCCTGTGCTCCCCATGGCCGTAAGGGCTTTGTGGCCGTGTCCCCACCTGCTCCACAGCCCTGCCAGCCCTCAGTTTTGCCCCCACACCTGCAGCACAGTGGCACCTGAATGTCTGGCAGGGCTCCCACTGGTGAACAGCTCCTGGCGATCACATCAAGGGGCGCTGGGGGTGTTTTGGGCTGCATGTGTCTGCACCAAAACAAAGGTATTTGTGTTTTGTAAAACTTCTGGAAAACTCTTGTTGAAGAAAACTCTGTATTGCTTTCCCCCACAGAAGCCTGAATTAAAGCCATCAGCCACTTGCCCTGTGGGGTGAGCCTACCCGAGGGTCATATTCTGCCATGCTGGTAAGGAGACACAGGATATTCCCATCGCTGTTCTCAGAGCCATGTGTGGCTGGGCCAAGGCAGGGAAAATACAAAGGTAAGACCATGTATTATCTGGGGTGCAGGGGGCTGGTGGCCACTCACACCCCACGATGTTGGGGTGTGCAGGAGCAGCAGGTGCTGGCTCAGCAGCTCCCCTGCCCAGAGCATCCCTTGTGCTTTGGAAGCTGGATGTGCCCAGTCCTGCTGCCCTGGCCCTGTCATGACCTGCAGTGAGTGCAGGGTCCCAGCAGTGCTGGCAGCAGGAGAACGGGTGACAGATAGGTCACACATGATGATGCTACTTGTGCTATTGCATAAATCAAGGGGATTTTGGTGAGGGTAATGAGGGCAACTTGGGGCTCTGAGCTGGGGAGGATGAGGCCTTGGAAGACTTTGTTTTCCAGCATTGCACAGTTCAAGGGTGGGGGCTGTGGCCACATTTGGTCCCGTGGGGTAAGACTGAGGGTAGCCTATGCTGAGGAGGGAGGTGGGCTGCAGTTCCCCCCACCAGGCTCTCACCCCTCTGCCAGCTTTGCTCAATTATGGGAAATCCTTTAAGCTTTTGCATTAGTGCTGTATTTAGGTCTGCACTGTATTAGGGCTTTGCGTAGGGAGCACAGTGAGATTTCTCACTTAATAAAGAATGTCTTAAAGGCATTTGTCACCGTGGGCCTGGTGCTGGGAGCCAGGTCTCTGGGCAGGCAGGGAGGGTGCTGTGGGAGGTGAGGGAGCTGGGCTGGCTCCAAGGCCTGGTGCGCTGGCCCTGGCCAGGTCCCATCTCTGCCCCTGTGCTCCCACACTGAACACTGGGACAAGAGGGTCCTGGTCAGCTCCTTTTACCCACCCCAGCCAGGGGTACATCAGGTTGTGCATCTCAGGGCTGCAGCTGACCTCCCAGCCCATCTGCATCAGCACAGCTGCTGGCAAAGCCCAGCCACTCTCCCATGAGGCTCCAGGGCTGCTGTGCTGGCAGGAGGCTCGTCCTACTGGCAGTAAATGTGTCATTGGATGGTGATCAGGGATCATGAGTCACGAACGCCCACCGACAGCCAGCCAGCCTGGCCAGCCCTGGCACAGGGTTGCAGAGCACTGGCAGGAGCTGGGAGAGATCTGCTACCTCCTCCTCCTCCTCTGCCCCTCTCCACCTGCAGCCTCACCAACCTGCATCTTCCACAGGGCACCAAATGATGGAGCATTACTCTGGCAGTGCTCACCTGGGGCTGAGGTGACAGGTCAGCTTCCCTGGACCAGTGTGGGGATGTGATGGTCCCTCCACAGCCCTGCTCACAGGTGTCTGACACTGCCACAGCACTACCCACGGCTCTTGGACAGCTTGGCAAAGATGGGGCTGAGGGGGCTGCCTGCGGAAATGTGCGTCCCCTGGACTGCAAGTAGCTGAAGCTGGGGCTGGGCCAGCTCAGGGTGTGCTGCTGGGAGCCAGGAGGAGCCTCCGGACTCCCCTTTCACTGTGGATTTTTCTTTTAATCTGGTAATTGTTGAGGCAACAGAGTATTAGATCCAGATTTTGAGCCACTGCTGATGGTGGGTATGGCAAATGGCCCACACTCTTGTGGAGGGCAAAGCTCAACCCTTGGCTTGTGGGCAGGTGACGAGCCTTCTCTCCCTGCTCAGCCCTGTGAGTGGCACTTCAGCACTTTGATCCTTTTCTCCAAACTTCAACCCCTGCAGTCATGTGAGGGCCACAGCCTGGAGAAGGCCAGGCTTCTGCATCAAACCATGGCTGCTACACAAAGGGCAGGAGAGAAGTTGTGCTGTGGCTCAAGTGACATCCCTGAGCAAGCCCATTGTAAGTGCATGTGGCAGCCCCCTTGTTGGGGGCTCAGCTGGGAGCCCCGGCAGCCTCTTCCCCGTTCCCTCAGACCTGCTGAGTGAGCAGGAAGAGCAAAATTTTGTGGGATTATTGTGGATCTGCTGCTGAACCAGCCCTCAGAGCAAAAGCAGCCCCAGTGCCTCTCCCAAAACCACCACTGGGGTCCCCAGGGAGGGCCCCAACCCCAGAGTGAAATCATCAGACAGGGAAAGCTTTTATTTCCTTTCTGTCTTTGCCTTCTCCAGGGCCGGACTTGATTATTCCTTTCAGCAACACAAAGTGCTAGAGAGGCTCAGCAGCCAGAGATCAATTTTCTCTGCTCTTGGAACAATGTGTCTGTGCAGGGGGAAGTGGCTTTTTTCTTTCCCTTGCCATCGTGCTGAGACTTGGTGGGTGACAGCAGGGGCAGTGGCAGCTGCATTGCGAGAGGCAGGGTGACAGAATGTCTGCCAGCCCTCACCTGGTGCTGTGCTGATGGAGGGTGTCAAAGCCTTTCACTCATGGCCGTTGAAGAGCAAAGATATTGCTGGGAAAGAAATCCCAGCTCGGCTCAGACATCAGTATCACTCTGAGGCACAGTGCAGGATGGGACCCTCCACTGCTGACTCTGCTCCTGGTGTGACGTCCCCTCTCATTCACCACAAAGCACTGGCTAATGGAGGATGACTTTCTTTCTAGGGAACATGCAAAAATTTGTCTCCACAGGAATAATATGCAAAGATCTCATGTTTAAGTGATTGGAACATAGTGGCGACACAAGGTATGAAGACTAAACACAAAGGGATTCAAGATGTTTCTCAATTATGCAGACAAGATAAGGAAAAAAATTAAGAGAATTGCAGAATTTTAAGAGGATGGGGAAGAATTTGGCATGGGATTAAATATTAGAGAAAATATTAGAAAAGCAAAAAAGCAGATGAGAAAAGCCTGAGGGGTGAGGCAGATGGACCAGAGCAAGGAGAGCTGCCAGCCTACAGACAAGGACTAACCTAGGGATGAGCCCTGGCACTGTCCCCACAGCATCCCAAGTCCACATCCCCACACTGGAGCTGTCTCCAGGTCTGCTGCGGCACAAGGCAGAGGGAAGAGAATCCTCTCCCTGGCACTGGCATGGCTGGACTTACTCAGGGGCTGCTGACAGTGAAGTGTCCGTGGCTGTGGATCAACGAGGCAAGGGATCAATGAGGCAGTGGGCCCTTGGCATGAGTGGTGGCTCTGTCCATGCAGGGCTGTTTGTTGGTCCATCTGTGCAGGGATGGGAGGTGGCTGCCTGTCCTGGAGGCTGGGATGGAGCACCAGCCTGGCAGAGCCACACTTTGCTTCCACCAGCCACTGGTTTGATCCTCTCCAGGCTGTGCAAATTAGCAAATTCTTTGAAATACCAAAGTGTCACACTGCAATACCATGCGGCAGCCCCTCGCTTCTTAAAGCAGAAATACAACTGGGGTTTGGATCACTGGCTTTTATCCACAAGATGCTTAAGCAAGTTAATAAACTGCAGAACAAAATACTAAAGACTGCAGGCAATTATGGCAGAGACCTCTGGAGTCCTCCCCAGCACAAGGAGCCCCAGCGAAGCTGTCGATGGCTCCTACTGCTTCTGATCCTGGCTGGCAAATATTAACTTTGGCTTTTTCAAGTTAACTGAAAAATTAACTGAGAAATTTAACTGCTTTGCAACCCATCTAATTTGAATACTCTAATTAAGCAGTTTCTGTGATTTTCTCCTCCCAGGACCTTCCCTGGCCAAGCACTTTAATGCCTTGATTCCCAGGCTCCTGGAGCAATCAGCCTCTGAGGTCTGCAGGTTTGGCTCCCTTGGATGACAATGATGGATGCCACGTGTTATCCAGGCTGCAGCTCTGCAGGGTGTTATGAAGACCCTTGCTGGTGTCTGGATTGTCTCCAAGCAGCCAGGTGTCCTTTCCAGGAGAGCTGACAGGCTCTGGTGTGGAGGACACACAGCTTTGTACCATCGGCCTCCCTTGACAGGGAAGCTGATCAAGTGTCTCATAATGAGCTCGCTGTATTCCTGCTCTGCAGACGGTTTGTTGGCTGTTGGCAAAGGCAGCCTGGGGAGAAGCTCTGCCTGGCTCCCATTGCCCATGGCTCTGCCACTGCACTGCTATGGAAAACCTTTCCCTCTGGCCTCAGGTTGATCTCCTCCGGAAGCATCTCATCCAAGACGTTCCTCCGCCCTCATCAGAAGCACGTGCAGTGTGGCCTTTTGGGGACATGTGCCAGGCACAGGGACTCTCTGCTGATGTGTTTGCACATCCTCAGCTGCGGCTGGGGAAAAGAGATGGATGGGAAAGTGAGCGTTATCAGCATGGGGAACAGGGCCATGCCAGGCAGATGGTCTATGATATTCTGATTTGATATTCCATTATTCTAAATCAAGTAGGAAGTGCCACCCTGCAGCATTTGGTGACAGTAGCATTGCCCACCTGAGAAGTGTATCTCCCACATGCCATGAGCGCTGCTAGAACTCAGGTATTGTGCATCCCATCCTAGCCAGGAGTGATGTTCCAGGAAAGGGCCACAAGTATTCCAACAGAAATGTCCCCATGTCACCCACCCAAGGCACTGAAGTCCTGCCACGAAGACAAGATGCTTGGCTGTCTCGGTGACACCACCTGTCCCAGGGCTGGGGACAGGACAAGGCAGTGGGTGTTCTGGTCTCAGGTCACCACACAACCTGGCAGTGGCCACCCGGGGACTCAGCACGCTTTAATGAGCTCAGCACCGGAGCCTGCATGGAGGAATTAACGATTCAGAATAATACTTGTCACTTTGCTGTGAGGAAATTGTCAAGTGAAAAGCAATTTACTAAAAAAGAGGGAGGAAAGAAATGGTTTTGCTTATTAAGATCTACATCATATTAAAGTATTTTCTCAATACCCCATTTGCGTTGAATTTTACATTTTCTCTCTCTTGTTCTCACCAATGGGAGTAAAGTAGGGGGTTTCACTCTAATTAATTGTTGGCTGCTTCATTTGGCCAGCAAATTTCATGAGCAAGGTTACACATTTCTGTAGCATTTGAATTGCAAATGCTGCAGGAATATGATAAAAAAAGGAAAACATGGAATTCTAAAGGCAAATGGGAACCTTTCTGTAAGACATCAGTTTAAAATTGCTTTATTTTTACAAATCTTAAAAATATATCTTGACAGAGTGTTTACCTTCGCCCCTCCTTTCTTTTCATTTGGAGTTTAAAGCAACAGATTTGGTTATGTGTTCACTGTTGCCTTCTGACTTTTTAGCCTTAAGGAGCTGTATTTTCAGTTTTGCTCTACTGTTGGCTAGAAACTTTAAAATATGTATGTATATTTATTTCTAGGAAGAGGCTGTCCCATGTGTTGGTGATTTAACAAAGGCAAATCTGAGAACAGCCCCGTCCCCGCAGCTTTGCAGAAATCGTGGAAGCTGGTACCCAAGGAGAGGGTGCTGTGCTGGCATCATGTTGGGTGTGTGGAGGACAGGCCACTTTTTGGGAGCCACGGAGCTGCAGCTCGGCTTGAGCCCAACACAGACCCGGTGAGCAAGAGCTGGAGGTGCTTCCCAGGCACTGCAGAAAGGATTACAGCAGCTCAGACTGTGAAGGGCAACGAGGAGAGAGCTCGATGTCTGGAGAAAATAGGAAGAGGAATGACCCATGAAATCACATTTCTGGCTTCACCACCACTGGCTTGCTCACATGGAGCGGTGACTCATCACCACCCGGAGACCCAGAGACCCGCTCGGATGCTGATCCTGCAGGCAGGAGATGCAGCATCAGAGGGGATAACCAGGAGAGAGGGCTGTCGGGGAGGAGAGGGGCTGCAGGCAGTGAGCGTGGCAGGGTGTAGCAACAGCATTTTCCCCTGTGGTGCTGCTCAGCTCCTGGGCCAAGCTCTTCTGTGGTGCTTCTCAGCTCCTGGGCTGGTGATCTGGTACCATGTCTGGGAGCCAAAGAGAGATGCTTCCCCTCCCAGAAATCCCAATAGCCTCCCCGTTGTATCAATTATATTTCAGTGCAACCCTACTTCTGCTTCAGAATCAGTAATTGCTTTGGAAAATGTTCTTTACCTCTTTTGAAGCACCATCATGCCTTTTGTTGCTACTAAAGTAAAGGCTAAAAGCTGAGAGATGGCAGAAAATCAGAAATTTCTGAGAAAGGTCCTCAGGATTTGGCTCTGAGTCATCTCTATACTGGCAGGAAAAGTTGGCAAAAAAAGAAAAGTATCTCTGCAGGTTCTGAAACAGCCCCAGAATTAGGAGTCTGGGCTAGGTGGACACATCCAACCCCTAAGACACATTTCACTGGAACCTGACGGGGTTGAGATCAAAAGCTGTCATTGCAGTTATGTGACTGGTGTGACATGACCTCCTTGAACGAGCTGCACGTGAGAGCAGCCCTCAGTGCTCCAGTATTTGAGCCCCAAGGAGCTGGTCCCTACCCTGCAGCTTCCATGCTGAACACCATAAGGCACAATAAGTGGATTAGCAAAACCTCTGGAAGAGGCAAAGAAGAAACGACACTAGGTCTTAAGCTGGTTTTGCACGTATTTACGCAAATGATGTCCCCAGCTAGACAGTAACTGAGGTGAAATCTGGGCTATCCCTGCTGCCCTGGCTCAGCAGCCTGCTGCAGGCTTCCTGGAAGAGGAGAGCCTGGGTTGTAGCTTGGGCAGACACAGGGAGTCAGAGCCAATCAATGATGGCAGCGGAGACAGCCCACGAGAGGTGGTGGTGGCCATGCAGTGTCCACACTGTGGCTGCAGTGGGGAGGCTTTGGCTCCTGGGGGGTGGTGCAGTCCCACCCTGGCATCTGCAGGACAGGTTCCAGACTCCTCACTCCATCCATGGCTTGGAGATGCTCCTTTGTCACCTCTGGGGGTGCTGCTCCCAGTCCTGCCTCCCTGTTGGGCACAGCACTGGGCAGGATTCATCTCTCACATTGGTGAGATGGGGATTGCAATTATTCCTGGGCCTTGCTTGTGCCATCTGTTTGTTCCCTGAACATCCCTGCAGGATCCGTGTCTTAGCAGGTTAATTTAATAAGAGCCTGGTTTATTGTTGCTGGCTGCAGGCATAGCGTAGAGCAGCTGAGTCCATCAACAACACAGAGCTGCTCTGGCAGCAATCGAATCCTGCCCGGATGTTCATTTGGGAAGGTTGTTTTGCTGAGAAAGGGCAAACCCTCCTGGGGCAGCACCGAGGGTTGAGCCATGCTCCTTTCTCCTTGGCAGGAGCTGTGGAGAAAGTAGCAGCAGAGATTAAATTAGGCCTTTGACCTGGGATGTGCCACACCTTACTGGGAGGAGATGGTGATAGCAAGGGAGTGGCAGAAGTGGTATTGGTAGGAGGTGCCCTGCATGCCTGGCTCAGGGCTTGGCCATTTTTGGCAGAAGCAGCTCTTCCCATCCAGAGTTTCAAAATCTTTTACATTGCCAGCTATTTTTGTGGCTCGGGATATGTGGTAGGGCACAAGGTAGAGAAAGAGTTGTGCAAACTGTTTAATGAGGGGAATGACCTGTCTTAAGGATAACAAACAACCTGGTGCACTTTGAGATTGGCCTTTTTTTTCAGCTGTAGACATCTATGCCCAGGTATAAAGTGCTATGAGTTTGGGAATCCAAATCAATACTGGAGGAGGGAAAAAAAATCCAGTTTCCCAATCCTATGTCCACCTGCTTGGGCATCCCCTCAGCCCAAGAGTGAGGCACTGCTGGTTAAAGGCAATTGCACAAAAATCTATCTGGCTTTTCTCCCACTGTGCTCTTTGCCCCCTTCCTCTCCCACAGTCATTCCTCCACCCATCACAAACATAATGGACCAGCAGTGCCACAAAGACATGCACATAATGAACCTAAGTGACCGTGTAATCTTATTATTGTCACCCTCATCCTCCCTTGCCCCTTTTCTCCCTCCCCCCATTTGTCACTGTTGCCAATTGTGTCACGGTTAAAATTAGATGGGAAGCTCCTCTGGGAGCAGCCACGGCTTTCCTTTTCCCCGAGCACCCTGAGTGCGTTAAGGTACTTTGCAACAACTCGTGATTTCTAATGGGGTTAAAGTAGGAAGCAGCCTGTTTTAATGCTCACTTTTTTACATTTTCGAGCTGATTCACCAGCCACATGAAAATCTTCCATCCAGGCACGTCTGCCTCCTGCCAGCAACTCACTTGACAACACAATTCTGGAGGCAACAGCGAAGGAAGGAGAGGGCTTTTTACTTACATGTAATAAAGAAGAGTGAATCAAATTTGGTGTAACTTAAGTAAGATTTGTTCTGGAGGATAAAAGTCCTCACTGACCTTTTCACATAATGGACATGTTTTCTTCATGGAAAGGAACTGAATAAAATAAAGCTGTTTGTGAAAACAGCCACAAGAAGAATCACCTCCTCAATACCTTTGGATGGTTTTAGCCTGGACCAGGCACCTCTCTAGGGCTGCTGGAAGCCCAGGATGGACACAACGCAGCAGCTGTGTCTGCCTTGGACTTGCAATCAGGTGATGCAGAGGGGAAAGGGACAAATCCAGCACCTCACACGTGTCTGCTGAAATTCTCTAGACCGCAGGGAGCAGCAGAAACAAATTTGGTTATATTGGAGGGCAGCTTCTCCTACGGGTGGGAATTATCGAGTTTGGTTTGAAGTGACTGGGGGATTTTATTTTAGGTAGAAAACAGACATTGATCCTTTTTAGTTACTTCTTTTACAACGCGGGAGTTTCATTGACGGGGGAAGCGGCGGGGCCACTTCCTGAAGCGCCCGGGAATGGCTCTGGTGCCGTGCTGACACCTGCTGTCAGCCCTGCCGTGGGAGCCTCGGCGCCGCCAAGCCCAGCATCCCGAGTTTAGTTGGGAAGACTCGTGCAGGTTCTGGGAGGATTTTCATGAAGAGGGCTCCGACGGAAACGGGAAAAAGCGCGTGGCAGCCGAGCAGTGAGGCTTGTGGCAGCTGTGGAGGTGAAAAGACACGGGACAAATCTTGCAGGTAGAGGTAAAAACTTTCACAGAATCACGGAGTGGTTTGGGTTGGAAAGGACTTAAACATGATGTCGTCTCATCCCCCTGCCATGGGCAAGGACACCTTCCACTATCCCAGGTTGCTCCAAGCCCCGTCCAGCCTGGCCTTGGACAGTTCCAGGGATGGGGCAGCCACAGCTTCTCTGGGCACCCTGTGCCAGGGTCTCAGCACCCTCATAGTAAAGATTTTTTTCCCCAATATCTAATCTAAACCTACACTCTTTCAGTCTGAACCCATTCCCCCTTTCCTGTCACTACATGTATTTGTAAAGAATCCCTCTCTGTCTTTCCTGTAAATTCCCTTCAGGCACTGGAAGAGGCCATTAGGTCGCTCCGAAGCTTTCTCATCTCCGGGCTGAGCAATCCCAATTCTCTCAGTATTTACTCATATTAGAGGTGCTCCATCCCTCTGATCAACTTGGTGACCCTCTCTGTCACCAGCCTAGCGGGCTTCCAGGGATGAAGAACTGTGGTGCCGGTGTCACAGCCCGGGTCCCCTCCCCCGCGGGTCTCTTCCCGGCAGGGAGCTCAGAGGAGTTTCTTAAGGAGTTCAAGTTACCGAGTGCTGAGCAGGAGCTCGTGGAGGGACAACACACCCCTCACGCAACCGCCCTTCAAGGAGCTGCCGCCGCGACCGCCATGTTAAGGCCGCCATATTGGAGGGGCCGGGCAGGGACAGTGCCTCGGTGCCTCATGCAAATCTGTCCCCCGTCACAGCGCGGGTGCCTCGGTGCCACACTCCAACCTGCCCCCCCGGGCGCAGCTCGGGCGTGCTGTGACGCAGGACGCCGGAAGTGAGCGGGCGGTGATGGGGCGGGACCGCCTCCGGTGCTTCAGCAAAATCTTTCCGGGTGGGGGTGGCCCTGGCGGGCGGGTCCCGCGGCCGAGGCGGCGATGGCGGGAGCGCGGCGGTGAAGGAGCGCAGCGGGGCTGGGGCTGCGCCAGGCACTGACGGGGCTCTCGCTCCCCCCAGGACAGCGCGGGAACAGCGTGGCCTTGCTTTTCTCCTGAGGCTGGCCGGGGCTATGCGAGGGCCGCCGTGCCGCCTGCCCTAGGCCCGGGCCGGGCGGGGAGCGGCGAGCGGGGCCCGATGCGGGAGTACAAGGTGGTGGTGCTGGGCAGCGGGGGGGTGGGGAAGTCCGCCCTGACGGTGCAGTTCGTCACCGGGACCTTCATCGAGAAGTACGACCCCACCATCGAGGATTTCTACCGCAAGGAGATCGAGGTAGACTCGTCCCCCTCGGTGCTGGAGATCCTGGACACGGCGGGCACCGAGCAGTTCGCCTCCATGCGCGACCTCTACATCAAGAACGGGCAGGGATTCATCCTCGTCTACAGCCTGGTCAACCAGCAGTCCTTCCAGGTAACCTCGCCCGGTGTCCCGTCCTCGGAGGGAGCCGTCCCTGTCCCGGGGAAGGCTCTGGGCCGAGGAGGAAGTTTTAGGGCTAGCCACGTGTGCGTAGAAACGCTTTATCGCCGAAGGGCCAAAAGTGTAAATGCCCAGCTTGAAAGCGCATTGACCAGCCCTGCTTCCTGATGGAAAACTGCTTGCTTTGCAGGTACTTATCAGGGTGCCACCATTGTTAAATCCCACGCAGTGTTGGAGAACAATGACTAGCTCCCACTTCCCCAACAGAAATCTCTTGGCAATCCCCTTTTGTGAAGAAATCACTCGATATTAAAATCAAGACTTCCCCTTCCAACCCCTTTTCCTTCCTAAAAGGCATGTTTCTGCAGTTGCTCTTGAAGAGAGTCTCATTGTTCTGCAGTTGTGACTTGTTAAGTGAGCTGTTATTTTCCACTCTCTCCCCCCAAAATACATTCCTGTCCAGCACGAGCTTGATGCTCTCACAGCGTAGGTGGAATACTGGAGAGGAGAACCAGCTGTATGCGACAATTTGTGGATCTGGATTTGATTTCTACTATTAAAACTCTCAAAAAAAATGGAAGTCTCTCAGTCAGTAACTGGTCTAAGCTGCCTGTAGAAACGGGGCTTTGTTTTTGGGCAGTAAGTGAGTTTAGCAGTACTCTGTGCAGCGCAGGGATTTGCAGCTCCTGCCTTGGCTTGGGCTGCTGAGCTGGGTGTGTTCCAGCTGCTTGGCAAGACCTTCCACACCCCCACTTTTTAATTCTGCTGAAGGCTAAACCTTATCTTAGCAGAGGCCTTGAAACGGCCCTGTGCAAGCTGAAGACATGCTTATCTCTGGAAAACAACAGCAGTGACATTGGGATGCTTCTGCTCTCATTTTCACTGATTTTTGGGTTCCAGTGAGCCTGCATTATTTGAGGAATGGATGTACAATAATCGCCCTTGTTAATATTTAATTATTCCTGTCTGTCTGTGGTGTGTTTGCTCTGAAGGCTGTAGGTGTAAACCACTCTGCAGTTCTTTACACAGTGGTAACTTCAAACGCTGTGATTGCTTTGTCTCAGAACTATGAAAGAATTTGTAGTACTGATAATAACTTAAAACACTCAGGGGGCAGAGGAGGCTGACTCAGACTTTCAAGTGTAAACTCCCCAGGTCGGCTCAGACTTGAATAAATGCATCTCTAGGTAATAAAATCTCTTTACAGCATCTAATTTGGTTACTTACATGTGATTAAATGTGTTCACAATGAATTATTCTAAGCATTCCAGGACTGAGAAGGCTTTATTTAAATTGATGGCTTTCTCAAGCTGTAACCTAAGCACAGACTTCCTAAATGGTTGTGTAATGGCATGCCCCTGCTAGGATTACAGGTCCTTAGACTTGAGACAACTTCTTCAGAAAGCTGCAGCCAGCCTTCAGAGCATCGATACTGTGTCCTCCTCTGGCTGAACTGACTGTCTGAGAGCACAGCAGTCACTTTCTGTTTGTGTATGCACATAAATTCTATAAAATGTGCGTGCATTTATATAAAAGAAAAAGTAATTTAGTGACAGGTAGTAGATTTTCTCTGAATTCTAGATCTGCATGTCTATAAGTTTAAGAAGTCTCCTGATGTATTTTTAATTGTTCAGTTGCACATGAGGGTTATTAAAAAATGTTTCTCTAGTAGTTCTAGAGCAATTCCATGTGATTCCTTACATGTACTAACCAGCTGGATTGTTTGATCAGGACATCAAGCCGATGAGGGACCAGATTGTCCGGGTGAAGAGATATGAGAAAGTTCCTCTGATCCTAGTGGGGAATAAAGTGGATCTGGAGTCGGAGAGGGAGGTCTTATCTGCAGAAGGCAGAGCCTTGGCTCAGGAGTGGGGCTGTCCCTTCATGGAGACGTCAGCCAAGAGCAAAACAATGGTGGATGAACTGTTTGCTGAGATCGTCAGGCAAATGAACTATGCCTCCCTGCCTGAAAAACAAGATCAATGTTGTACAACTTGCATCGTCCAGTGAGAGAAATTAAGAAAAACCTCAACCACGGCCATACAGAGCAGGTTGGTGGAACAGTCATAACTAACTGAGGTGCCCAAACATGGTGTTTAAATACGAGATGAAGGGACAGAGAATCTGAAATGAGGCAGTCTAACCTGGAGGCAGCCTTCCTCCAAAAGAGATGGGAGCTTGTGCACATAATTGAGTCAAATGGACTTCTTGTGTTACCTCAGTAGGATTAGTCAGGGAATGCTGTATTTGCTTGCAATAATTTTACAGTGACATGAAGTGAATGATCTCATCTGCACCTATTTTGACTGTCAGTGCTGTATTTGATGCTACGTTATTCTGAATAATGCTTTGTGATGTTGCAGTGGGTTTATTCTTGTAGCTGGTATCTGAATTATTTTCGAGTAATGGGAGTTACCTTGGAGTTCTGTGGGATTATTGTGACCAAATTTCCCAGTAGTTTTTCTGAGAAGACTTTGAGCTTGTTTAAAAGAAATAAAATTCTGTGGTACAGAAACTGACTGTACTTAAGAGTACCCTTCTGCCTTATCAGTGGAATAAGTTTCTCTTGCAAGAGAATCACCCTGAGTGGTAAGAAGTGGCTTGAAGCCCACATGTAATAGCCAAGGGTGTACACAAAGTGCTCTTCATCTCAAATCTCCAGAGCAGGGAACACACTTTAAAATGGCTTCCCAATGCACAACTCTCCTTTCCCAGTGACTCATAAGAGGTGCGATGAGAGTGCAGCGTTCAGAGGGCCCTCTGTAAAGCTTCCCCTGTGTCAGGTGTTGCTTTGATTTTTATTTTTTTCCTCCAGGACAACTGCCTTTGGCCTTTCACACACATGGTCTTTTCCAGCACCTTTTTCACCTGACTCTGAACGGGTCTGTTCCTCCCCGATGTGCATTCCCATGAGGTGGTTCTGGACTCCCTGCACACTCCTGTTTCCCCTGTAGCTGTTGCAGGTCTTGTTTCACCGCTGGCTCGAATCCGTGTTACTGCAAAGCACCATTGCTGTGCTCTGTGTGCAGCCAGCTAGTCCCTCAGACCTCCAGTTGTCTGTTGGACCTGTCTTCGCAAACAGCTCATCGTGATCTCCGAGGACAAGTGCAGGAATGAGGGAGGATGTGGAAATTCAGGGGAAGGAACTGCCCCTCCTGACAGCTGCACTGCTTGAGGCTCAGACTCCCACTGCCATGTTAGTAACTTGCTTAACTCGAAAGAGCTTTTTGTGTCTGAGTGACAAGAGGGAAAATAGGTTAATACTGGAAGCTTTGGACCATGTATCCTCTTTAATCTTGAGTGCAAGGTCAGAGAGTGAAGTCTCAAAGCTTGTCTTTGAGATTGTTATCAAGTGCTTTGTATATACAAAATTTTAGGTGCTCGTGGCCCTAGCACTGTCGCGCTAGAGGTAATACATGATCTTTTTATCTCCAGTTCTGTGAAATTAGGAAGGGCTGCCGTCACTGTAAGAGGTGTGTGTAAGTTGAGATTTGCTTGTTGAAGGGTGAGTGAACTTGTTGTTTTGGAGCAGAGGAAAATACAAATACAAAAGTCTTGTATTGTACATTAATCACACCTGCAGAGTCTTTAGAATTCTAGGAAGAAATGAATCTAAGAAATTACTGCCTTTTTTTTAAATTGAGTGCTGCAGGGGTAATATCCTGAATTGTGCATAGTAATGCAATGTTGCAGCTATTTCTAAGGCAGCTTCACAGACAAAATTATGGGGACTAGAAGTATCATGCCAAAGGATATGGCAATCCCCTGGGTTACTAATGGTTCATCTTGTACTGGTTGCTGTCTTAAACTCTGACAAAATCAGGCCTTTCATCCTTGAAATTTATAGTTCTGGAATTGATTGCTTCTAAGGGAGGCTTTGTAACCTCTCTGCTTCTGGATTTAGTACTAAGTAGCGCATTTAATCTTAAAGGTGAAATTGAAGTGGGGAAAGGGCCACATGTTATTCCTTTGAATGATGACTTATGCGCAGATTTCATGGGTTTCCTAAACATGTTCTTGCTTCAGAAGAAACATCTGTATTCTTATGTCTTTGTGAGCTCTTGAGACAGAGGATCCTAAGCTTTTGTGATACAGATTTCCTCTCCTTCCTTCTGCCTGGCTTAGACAATCACCCCAAGCCTTTAGCAGCAAACTGCATCCTTGCTTCTGCGGAATGCTCTCTCTGCCCAATCTAGTCTCATCACCTGTGCCTAACAAGTCATTCCTTCCTGAACCGTTTTCTATTCAGTCCAATTCTCACCATGTCTAAAACTTTTATTACTCATTCTGGCTTTTCACAGTCTTCATGCTCCGTATACTTCATTTCAGCCTAACACTTTTGGGGTATTTTCCTCTTCCTGGCTCCCATTCTATCCTTGTTCTTTGTTTGAGTAGATGTAGGATCTCATTAGCTTTACCATATACCTTTGCTGCTTGATAATTTCTGTCTGATGTGCTCTGGTAGGAGAGATGCTCGTGGTGTCTTGTGATAGCTCTAATCAGCTTTGTAATCCTGCTTATCTGTGATCCAGGAAACAATTCCTGCTTGTCAAACCTCTGCTTTAGGAGTGACACCTCCTAGGTAAATTGAAACTGAATAAGTAGAACCAGCTGTCTGAAAATCTGTGTGTAGAAAGTGGGCTTGAAGTACAGCTGTGTCCTGGGATAATCATCATCATCTCTGTGTTCTGAAACCCAGCTGTGTCGAGCAGAAGTCTTAGGTGTGTCAGTTCACAGAGCAGTACGTACAACAGTTTGTGTCCCTGCAGTCCTGGTGCAGAAATGCACGGGAGGGGTGGGGGTGGATTTTTTGCTGGGCCTGGCTTTGTCTGAGGCTGTTCCAGTGTCAGTTTTAACTCACAGGTACCACTTAACTTCTTTTTGGTGCTGATATCTCAGCCTGTCTGTCAGCTATGATGCGTAGGTTCTTTCATGACATTTTTGAGAAACATTTGCTAAACTGCTGTTCCAGTCAGCTGCCTTGGGTGAGATGAAGGATGGAGCATAACTGCATAGTCAGGATAACCTGTAGTTCCTTTCAAAAATGTTTGTTGTTCTCACATCCTGTTTCCCGCCTCCCCTTTCCTGTTTCTGCAGTCGTTTTGTTCTTGCATTCAGAGATAGGGACCTGCTTTGCGTTCCTTGCTCCAGTATTTCTCTTAAATTTTCAGTGTGACAGTGTTTTGTATTTTGAATCTTCTTTAAAATATGGTACCTGGTACAGTGGTCATGCACTAAAGTCTTTCTGATATTAATAGGATTGGTGACACCTTAATGTTGGGATGAAAGACTGATGCTGATTAGTGATTTCTGTCGCCTGTGTTCATGAGTAACTGGTATTAGCAAGGTTGAAGGAAGAGTATTCCTCTCTAGGAATAAAAACTGAAAGTGTACTCTCTTCTGGTCTATGTAGCTGTGCAACACAGACACATTTGTTGTACTTAGTTGTCTAACTTCCCCTTCTCTTCTGCCTGCTCACAGAAGAGACCAGAGAGTGCTATAAAATATCACAAACGAAGCCAGATAAGGTACCATATTGTGTTAATAGTAGTAACTAAACACAACTTAAATGGAAGGATGACAAATCTAAATTGGAAGATCCTTAACCTGCAAATACAAGGATGTTGAAGGGCATGTGGAAGAAAATACCATTACTTCTTTTTTCTGTTCTTACTATTCCCAGCAATTCTTTGCTGACCACATTATTGAATGCTGGGTTTAGATGAAGTTTTTGGAGTGGATCTAACTCTGGTAGGATGAGGACCTGCACTGTAAATGGTGCCTCTTCTGTGCTCTGAGCAAAGATAAAACATCTATTAAGCAGGTCTAATCCATCCACATTAGAAGCTAAATGTTGGTTCACTGCTTTTGACAGTACAGGGACCCTCTCTGTCTAAAACTTGTGGACCAGCAGCAGTGTGTGGGGTGGGAGTGATCTTACCAGGCTGAAAGAGAATTGCAGTTAGTTGGAAAACATACAAACAAGCAAGAAAAACCTGGCTGTTGGCTCCTGTCAGGGCTGGAGTGCTGCTCCTGAATGTTGGGGTTGACCAGTTGTTAGCCAAGAAGGGGAACCCTGGCTATGTCAGAGCACTTTGTCGTGACAAACTGTTAACTGAGAGCAAATCAACAGCTGAAAATAAACGGTGCAGGAGGAAGCATAAGGTCCTGAGTCATTTGGAGAAATCACTTCAAGAATTGAGAAGGCTCCTCAAAATCCCTGAAATGCCAAGGATCAAGCTAGAGTGAAGTACATGCATGTGCATATGACAGGTTTCTACAGACTTTGAGCTTCACCTGTGTCGCTGTTTATACCAAGAGCGGCGAGAAACGACACGATCAAAGTTCAGGAAAAAAGTGGCTCTTTAACCAATTATAAATCGGTTTATATAACTTGGTTCGCAAGAGTAGCCTGGTACTATTGGTCCCTTGATCAACCACCTCCTAGAATGATTGGTGGAGGCTATACAACAGCCATTTGAAAATATTTTCCTCAGTGTACCGTAACAACTCTGCACAACAAACTCCAGGTGCAAAGATAAAGAATTAGTTTACAAAACTGTCTTCACTGTTTTTGTCTAGTCTGCGTGTGAAAGCAATGCTCTCACAGAACACTGAGAAAAAGCTGAAGAATTTCTCTGCTTCTAACTTTTCAGCATCTATACACCTGAGACTTTTAGGATATCTCTGCAGATAAATCCTGGGAGCTACAAGCAGGTTATCTGAAATGCAAAGATGTTTTGGTCACATTGGTAACGTGTTGGTGTGCTTGATTGAGGATGGTGGTGTACAGCTCTGTTCCTGTTGAGGCTGTCTGAATGCTAAGGGGCTTTTTTAGGAGTCATTTAGAGGATCTGATTGCTGAGAACTCAGATGTCAAAACTGAGTTAGTTGTCTCATCTGCCTGTTCCCAGAACTTGTGGTAAAGGCCATTGTTGTATGTTACTGGGTGTTACACGTACACTGGGTCCTGCACTGGTGCAGCTGTATAAGAGAACTTAAATTTCCTAGCTTTTTCAGATCTTTAGATGCAATTTTGTATTCCACAGCAGCAGCTGTTACAAAGTTAATAGCAGTAGGTTGTTACCTGCTTGCCTCTTGTATTACCAGAGTTAGTGGAGAATTTGGGAATGCTGCTGTGGAAAACAGTGCTTTGGAGCTCAGGATGGAAAACTGGCTGTTCCAGGCAGAGGAGCTGTTTTCACTTTGGATGTGTATTGAATATGGCTTTCATTAGTTGTTTGTTGGTTTTTTTTTTGTTTAAATTGCAGATAAAACTCAGAGGAAACTTGCACAGATGCTGCTTTGGAGAACTTTCAGCCCAGGTTGCAGAGCTGAGCCTTGGTAAACCTGTCTCTATCACAGCACATTGCCATACATCTAAGTGCACAAGGTTGGTGGCCTCCAGGATCCACACACCTTAATCAGAATGCTTAGCATGTTTACCATAAGTTTTAAATCTGTTCTTTATCTATCAGTCCTTTTATAGCTTTCTAGGTTCATATAATGGCTAATATGCAAGAGTTCATTTTTAATATTTTAATTGATTTCTTTAATCAATTTCTGAACTTGTATTTATTAAATACTTAAACTCAGTATTACCTACTCAATGCCTTTTAAAAGAAGAGAGTTTTAATGGAGAATAAATTGAGCCTTAAACAAATGGTTACTTCTGTATATTACCTCGCATCAGTGCTTATTTCTATTTGCAAGGTTTTCTCTATGATGTAGTTGGTCATTCTTTGAGACTTTTTGTTTACATGTGACAGTGTCCTGAAAAGATACTGAAGGCACTTCTGTTGTATGGATGTGGTATCCCTTTTCATGGCAAATGCAGCTGTGACAGTGTGTTTGTAACCAGTCCGATTTGACAGTAGGGATTACTTGGAGTGGAATATAAAGTTTCCAGCTGATGTTTCTCGCAGTCTCGGGTTTCTTAATCAAAAATGGCAATCGTAGCATTGAAAAATGGCAGCACACTTTTCCTTCTACTGAGTTTCTAAACTTGCTTGTTTACAAATAGCTTCTCTATGCCTTTGAAAAGGGATAATGTATCCTTCAAAATGGGCTCTGTGCCTACTTTGTCAGCTCAGCTTTGCCTGGCACAGTAAGAGACATCTAGTAGACCTCTGCACATGAAAATCTAATGCAAATAAGATCACTTTACATTTTATAGTTCTAATATTTGTCTTTCTGAATAATATTTTAAAGCAATATTTGTTAAAGTTTTTCTTGCACTGTCACAAATTGCTTTTTAGTTTTTTTTTCCCCCAATGAACAAGGTTAATATTAGAGACAAGTTGGTGTAACAAGGGGAAAAGCACCAGGTTTCAGTGATACTAACTGCAAGCGTGCTTTAAACAGCCATTGCCTTCCTTATTGTTTACCTGATCAACATTTTCTCTGAATACTTGAAAATTTTAACAATAACACAGATATAAAGAGCAGAATGAAAATGTACAAAGAACAGATAAAATCTTTTTGTTCACTTTTATTAACGTGTTGCATACATGAGAGCTTTTTCTAGCAGTGGTTTAAAATGTGTAATTTTTTTGCAGAAATTTAATAACTGCAGCTCACCTACTGCACCAAAGTTCTAGGTTTTTAGGAGCCCAGCTTTAGTCATTTGAACATGCTTCTAGAAATGTACATTCTTTCCCTGTAATAGCTAAATATCTATGAGAAAAGCTCCAGTAAAAGCAGTGATGGATATATGAGGTTAAGCAGTTGAAAACTCACTAATTGTATTGTGGATGATGGCGTTTAAAACAATAAAAGATCACCGGTACAGTATCTCAATGTGTTTTATTGGTAATAATGCAAGCTGGCTTTACAATATTAGCAGAAATAAAGATTCTGTGTCTACATTCAGTGTTGAATTTGAATCCTGAAAAGAAGAGGACACCAGGATTTCTGCCTGGTTATTGAAACGTCTGATTTTTTTCTGTGGGGTTACTTGAATTTTTTTTTCCTGTTTGTACAAACTTTATAAACAGGCTGAGGCTAATACTTAGGTTTGCACTTTAATATCAGAATTAAACCAAACCTTGTATTCAAAATAGACTTTTTTTTAAGTGATGGTTGTTGATCTTTTCTGTAGGTTGTAAGGAAGTAATAGGATATGAAAGTAATTCATAAAGATTCTAGTTTTCCTTTGTCTAAGAAGGAAAAAGTTGATTGATATTGGTCAGTGGTTTATTCCTATGGGTAGTTTTCAAAGCAGTGTTCATTTTCATTGACCTCAGCAAAAAAAAAAAAAAAAAAAAA